>JAFIRS010000238.1:0-117500 GCA_018342105.1 Gonioctena quinquepunctata | reverse complement strand
TACCTTGAATTTGAATATTTCACACAATAAAAATACTGTCCCTTAGACTGACTGACCAGCATTATCGTTGAAATCTCAAAGGACCCAAACTACATGACGATGAGTGAATAAATCTTTGTATAGAGCTGGGAATGATCTGATTCTATTTTCCTTCGATTTCATCCTGCTCACACATCTTCAAAGGAATATTAAGTATAGCACTAAAGAGTGGAAAATGTTTGCAAAGATAAAGATAAAACAAAGTAGGCCAATTCGACTCAACCTCCAGAAACATAAAGAGGAAAACGTTTCATTGCGAAAGATTTTCTGTAGGTATACAAAGGATGAATCAGGAATAATATTTCAATATTGTATCAAAACAAATACTCGATTCGCTTGGATGCTGAACAAATACCCATTATACAAACAGTAGTGGCTCGCAAAATGACTATAAAAAAACACGAGACTCCCATTCTGCTTGGAGGGTAATTCCAGAATTGCCATAATTCTTCTTCTGAATATTATTGAGTTAATGCATGAGAGAATGGTGGAAAGATTCATTCTGCGGAAAAGATATTCCTATATTTGTCTCTTGGAAAATGGTGGAAATTATTTCGTATATTGATGTAGACATCAAACAATATATGAATTACTATATTCTGCTGTTGAATCCAATCAGTACTAGTCCTTTCAACAAATACTTGTGTATTTTCGAAAACAAAAAAATTGTAATTACTATCATACAGTTTCTTAATTAAAAAATTATTGACATGATTTATGTATTAGGGCAAACGATGAAAATGTTCTCGCAATTAGAATTCATCAAGAAAGAAATCTCAAACAAAAACAACACAGCATAAGAGCATATGAGTGCTTGATGAAAAGTTTCAATAAAACTGGTTGTGTTGTTTATGACAAAAGTAAGATTCAAAACAGTTCTCACAAATGATTTTTGCCGAGTACTCTCTTTTGGAAAACTTTTTTTCTGCCTCATTCATCCATATGAGTTCTTAATTGAGACTGGAATAGAAAATCGAATAACTATCTGAATAAAAATGCAATTTTTTTATTTCAGATTTTTTCTTCTGAGTTAGGGTCTTTTCAGAATATCTATCAGATGTAGTTCAATGGCTTTGGCCGGGGAAGGAGTAGATTTCTGTTAGACGTTTACAAAAAATATTTTCATTTTCATCGTGGATTTTTCAATTCACAAAAAATCTTTCTATTCAATATTCAATTTAAAATGTTTCTCTTTCCAAGAAGTGTTAGTGTTATGGATAAACATATTCGAGAAATTTATCTAGGGAGTATTGGTTGAGACTCGATTCAAAATGTTTTGAAAATTTATGGATTCCATTCGACCATGTTCAACTTCGATGAATATTACTTGAAATTGATTATGAGAAGAGATTTTGTTTTTCAGCGGAGTCAACATGGGGTTCAAACGAAGAGAATTTTTTTTAATAGCGTCTTGTTTACCGATGAAGCTACTTTCCACAAAATTGTTTTTGTTAACAGGCATAACTTTCATCAATATTCCCAGACTAACCCTAATATAACTCGCGTCCAGAAATGTCAGAAGGGATATTGAAAGTAGAGAGAATGTATAATCGGAATTTGATCGAATCCTTGTGGGCCATATTTTTTTAAGCCAAACGGAAAATTCGCGATTTTTGCATAATAGTCAATATTGTTACGGAACTGGGGTGCAAAAATAGCCCGATTAATTCAGTCCGTTTATTCCACTTTGGAACACAACACTATGACAATGGAATACTAATTCACTTTACTTTGAACTACTTTGTTCCTTGGTGTATCAATATCCACAAGACTAACTAACTGACTGACTGCCGACTTCTGACTGACTCGCCTGTCGCATATAACCCGCTATATATAGGACGGCTGAAATCTCCAGTACAGGGGCCGATCGGGAATGTTCCATAACGTCATCGCTAACGGTCGGTTTGCTTCTCGGGTCTTCGAACTGCAGTTATCGAACATTTGGCGCATGACGTCACGCCCAACGGCTGGGCCAACGATTGTAACAGCACAGGAGTGGACTCAGGGTATTTTCGTGATTACTGTAACAATTTTTTTTTAATAATAATTTTGTTTTGAACATATTACTGAAAATATCAAACAGAGAAGGTGATATTTACACGACAGTGCACCAGTACCCTATTCGATTGCTATTTGAGATCAGCAACAACAAGTTTTCTGAGAGATGGAGAGGAAGAGGGGGATCAGTGCCATACCCACCGAGATCAAAAGATTTGGAAGGCGGTGTTTATGAGATACAAAGCATGATGACAACAAAGCGAGATTTCAAAAATCGCATCCGCGGTGTCTTTCCGAGTATTGACATGAATATCGTTAGACATATTGGTAACTGTTTCTAAAATCGACTACAACATTCTCTAGATGTACGAGGAGGTCATTCGACCCTTTGAATGGCTTGCCATCCTTTTTGTTATTTAAATGGTCTACGATGTGATGCATATTTGATTCATTCATTGGAAGTTATAGAAATAGCTTTCATATCACTCAGTAAAATATTCAATTGAGTTTCTTCCACAGTTTTGGTTTTTCCACATGAAAGCATTAATAGGATTTCTTCTACTTGCTGGTGCTTTCAAATCAAATCTTCATAGGCTACAGATCTGACAGGTCGTGGTATGTTTCGTACCACCATGACACTGAAACGTTTTTTTTTTTCATCTTCTACGTTGTGCTTCGATAGAAGTAGCACATGGAGAGAACGTATCGAGAATGGAGATGAACTTGCCGCTATCTCAGGAATGTTGAATCTCATGATTATCAATTCTTGGTCGAATTATACGTGTGGTCAAGGGATGACTATCGATTGGAGCTGTGCCGAGCACTGACGAAATGGGCTTCGAGCACTGAGCATTCTTGAAATATGCTCCCGCATCTCGGGCACTAAGCACCCTTATTTATGGAATGCTCGTGATTAGTTAGCACTTTAAAGGAGTAATTCGACATAGCAAGCACTAAGCACTAACACCTTTCGAAAGGGTGATACTATTATGCACTTGAGTTTCCTCTCGAATATGCCTAATTTAATAGTTCAGTCGGCAGGGAAAAAAATGGCTGCTGTAAAACATGAGGCTACAGTAGCGTTTTTTTCTCCTCGTGATAAAGTAGTTGATCCTGAGTATAAGTCTGAGTTGGCGCGGCACGGGGAGGTGTGCGTTAGCGGCCATCTTGGAAAACCAGTTTTATCATATATCTCCTGAACGGTTTGTCGGACGCGAAAAATACACATCTGTTTTTTAGATAATTGAATGTTTTTTAATTTTTTCTCAATTTTTTTCTGTAAAATCGATATTTATGCGAGTTTTTGAGTCAAAGTTAGAATGCATGCTATTTCTGGAATAACTCAAAAACAATTGATCCTACGGGGAAAATAGTGATATTGAAAGTTGTAGAGTAGAAAATTGTCTACAAATTTTGTTCAATTTTTTTTTTCATCTTCAATAGTTTTCGCACAGTAGATAGCCAAACCAAAATTGATCACAGACAGATGCACGGAACAAGTAAATTGACGTAATGTCATATTGTAGCAGCTGTCAATGGCCTTAAAAAAGCGCTTGAGCTGCTATCTGCTGACATCATTCTACTTTGACGCTTGGTGTGAACAAGTCATCTCCATACGTTCAAAATTCGCAAAATCAGCAACGAAGACTACAGTGAATTTATCATCTCTACCACCAACGTACGCCGCAGCCAGACTACACACTCTGCGAATGAGCGTAGATCCTGAAAAATGGGGTTGGAAACAAACAAACAACACAGGGTCTGAAATTAATCTCCAACACCATGCCACCCGCAGTACCTAATTCAATGAAACTGCAATAAGTTTCATTAAATGTAGATGCAATGGTAAATGAGGGGCTTCATGTGGTTGTCGAAAAGCTGGCTTCAAATGTTCCATTATATGTGGTATTCGCAGTGAGTAAACGTCCGAAAATATGCCACGACAAATAGACAATATTGATGATGATGATGATGATGTCACAGCTGACGACATCTTTTCAGAGGATGAAACAGAAAAATTGAATGTGAGAGCGAAACACTGGATTGTGTAGAGGTATTAGATGGAATATTAGAATCATGCCCATCAACGATAAGAAGAATAAAATAAATAATGTGAATTACTAATGTATTTTCCATTTGATAGTTGAAGTAAGGTGTCAAAATCATCATACAGAATACATTAGAATTTTTTATTCTGTTAACCAAAATTTTATTTGATATATTGTGCCAAAAGAACTTATCTTTCTCCAGAGTTGTGTTTTTACGCAATTCCAGCCAGTAGAATAGAAATATTTGGATTTCAATGGAAGAAAACGTCGAAATGATGTCAATCGATTTGAAGGCAATAAATTATCCAAAAACCAATTCAAATTCCGGAAATATTTCATTGAAAAAGAATGATTCAACATTTTGTGATATTTGTAACAGGAAATTCCAAACTTCCAGGGGTTTGAAAATTCACAGAACCAAAATTCACCATTTATCAATACCTTCTCAACCATCTACAAAAATTTCCCCAAATTCACCAGAAAAAACATCCCTTACTTCAAGTTCAACTGAAGCTATCAACGCCCGTCTTGCTAATCTGAAGCAACAAACCTTCATAATCAAGAGAATTCCTAAAGCTGCAAGAACTTGTGCTGCAAGAGCGTTGAGCAAAGCAATAAATGAATGCATCCTGAATAATTCTCTGGAAAGCTGGAAGTTCTTGCTATCCTTCGCTTATGATTATTCCATTCTTCCACCATCGAATGAAAACCGTAAAGACTCTCTTTCCACATTCATCAAAAGGAATATCAATAACACCAATTCCACTCCTTCATGTTTCTCTGAATCGAAGCCTCCATGCAAGAAAAGAATAAATCCTATCAAATCCATCATAAATAAAGTGTCCGATGGTGATCCTTCTTCCGCAATCAAACTACTAACTTCATCTGACAGTATCACAGATTTCAATGAGTCGACCTTAATGGAACTCCAGTCAAAACACCCACATGACATCTTCCAAAATGATAATTCTAATATAGGGTGTGGAAATTTCACAACACTGAAAGTCACAGAAAAAGAAGTTATGAAAGCAATCAAATCTTTCCGAACCAGCTCCGCAGGAGGATTAGATTCTTTGAGGCCTTCTCACCTCCAAGATCTCATTTCAAGAAGTTCTGGTTGTGAAAGTGAGAACCTTGTATCTTCACTAACAAAGTTATGCAATTTGATGCTATCGGGTAAGGTAAACCAAGAAATATGCCCAATTCTATACGGTGCTTCTTTAATTGCTTTGAAGAAAAAATGTGGCGGAATCCGTCCAATCGCCGTTGGCACAATTTATCGCCGACTTACGGGAAAATTATCATGTATGAGTATATCAGCAGAATTAGGTGATTCATTTCGACCAGTTCAATTCGGTTTTGGAACTCCAGGAGGTTGCGAAGTAGTTGCTCATGCTGCCCGCCGTTTTCTCAATCAACATCCAGATTCTCCTTCCCAAGTTTTCCTCAAATTGGATTTTAAAAACGCTTTTAATTCGCTAAAAAGAAATATAATTTTGCAGAAAGCTGAAAAAGTGATTCCCAATATTTTTCCTTTTATTAAGCAATGTTACCAAACACCCACATATCTCAACTTTGGTGAAAAGGTAATTATGTCAGAAAGTGGTGTACAACAAGGAGATCCCCTAGGCCCAGCCTTTTTTGCCTAACCATAGACGAATTAACCAAATCGATAAAGTCTGCTTTCAACTGTTGGTACCTCGATGACGGATCTATTGGTGGGGATAGAGATGTTGTTCACGAAGAATTTTGTAGAATAATTCGTGAGTCAAAAAATTTGGGTTTAGACTTGAATTTCAACAAATGCGAACTTCTCACTTCTGACAATATATCCTTCAAGTATTTTGAGTCTATTGCTCCAGGTATCAAATTGATGAAGAAAAGGGATTGGACTTTACTGGGAGCACCCCTCACTCCTGAATCTATATCAGGCTGCCTTATACAGAAAACAAAGTCTCTCGATTTGATGTCTTCCCGCCTCAATGAACTTTCATCCCACATAGCGTATTTCCTTTTCAGAAATTGTTTATCGATACCCAAATTATTATATATACTCAGATGCAGTCCACTTGGCAATGCCATAAAGAACTTCAAGATTTTGATTCGATATTGCGTAATTCTTTGGAACAAATTACTAATAATAAATTCGATGGAAATACCTGGAAACAAGTAACTCTTTCCCGTGAAATAAGGAGGCTTGGGCATCCGTTTAGCCACTTCTCTTTCTCTGCCAGCTTCCCTCGCTTCCTATAATAGTTGTGAATCTATGGTATCAACAGTTCTACCAACATGTTTCCTGAAAATACAAGATAAATATTATTTGGAATGTGAACAGAAATGGATCTCTACAACAAAAGTCGATCTTCCTGAGAATAAGAAATCTCAAAAAACCTGGGATATTTCAATGACGATTCAATATACGAACAACTGCTTGAGTCAGCTGCAGAATCTAAATTTGAAAAGGCTCGTCTCAATGCTGTAAGTTCTAAAGAATCAGGAGCTTGGCTTAATGCTCTCCCAGTAGCTTTTTTGGGTACTCTATTAGACGACCAATCGTTCAGGATTGCAGTTGGCCTTCGTTTGGGAACATCGCTTTGTGTTAGCCATAGATGTAGATGTGGATCTATTGTTGAAGAAAATGGAACACATGGTTTGAGCTGCAAGTTCAGTTCGGGTCGTTTTTCGAGACACCATGCTGTGAATGATCTGATAAAACGAGCTCTTACAACTGCGGAAATTCTCTCAGTATTAGAACCTGTTGGAATAAGTAGAGACGACGGGAAACGTCCAGACGGAATGACCCTTATACCCTGGAAATTTGGAAAGCCTTTGGTTTGGGATTCTACATGTGTAGATATTGTTGCAGCCTCCCATCTTATAACGACCTCAATCACGAAAGGTGCTGCAGCTACTTCTGCTGAGAAATTGAAAATTCGAAAATAATCGAATATAGAAGAATTTTACAAATTTTATCCAGTGGCAATTGAAACATATGGAGTATTTGGATCTCACGCCCAGGAACTCCTAGAAGAAATTGGCAAAAAAATTATAAAGTGTACTAATGATTCTAGATCATATGCTTTTCTGATTCAGCGTATTAGTATGGCAATTCAAAGAGGAAACGCCGCATCAGTTATGGGTACACTTCCCTCATCCCGAAAACTGGATGAAATTTTTTTACAGCCTCAAAAACCTTCTATTCAAAGACGAGTATACCTTGATAAATTTAAGAAAAATACTATTCCTGATAGAAATGATTCCTTTGATGTCAGCATTAATGACGTATGCAGTTATAACTACAACAACACCATCAGTCCACTTGTGAATGAAAATGCCCAAATTGTCGGACTCAATGGATTGAAAAACATTGGCAACACCTGTTTCATGAATAGCGTAATACAATGTTTATCGAATACCAGATGGTTGCTCGAATATCTTAGAAAAGACGATCATATGAGGGATATCAATACGAGCACATCAAGTATGAAGGGTGCTCTAAAATCATTTGCTGTAGTGATAAAAGAACTTTGGTCGGAAGATTCGACTGATAGGGTGGTGAATACTGTTTCTTTGAAAAATCAGATACAAATATACGCACCTTGTTTCGGGGGGTACGCTCAACAGGACGCTCAAGAATTTCTCAGATATTTATTGGAAGGTCTTCATGAAGATGTGAACAGAGTGATAGAAAAGCCCAAACCTATCCTGACAGAAATTGATGAGAAATCAAGCGACCATGAAAAGGCACAGGAGTCTTGGTCAAGATATCTAAGAATGGACAACTCAAAAATTGTTGATAACTTTGTTGGTCAATTGAAATCAACGTTGAAGTGTACTTTCTGTGGCCATTGTTCTGTCTCTTTTGACCCCTTCTGGGACCTTTCACTTCATATTCCACAGAGAACTGGCCGGCTCAGACTGTCACAATGTTCAGATTCATTCACTAATGAAGAAACTTTAGATTGGCGAACAGAAACCATTTTGTTGTTGATGTAAGGAAAAGATTAAATGCACTAACATTATCCATACATAAATTCCCCAAAATATTAGTCATTCACTTGGAACGATTTTCGCTGATGGATAGATTCGGGGGAAAATTGAATGCCACCATTGAGTTGCCTCTTGAAGGATTAGACATGAGTAGTTATTCAACAGATAACATAATTCCGTGTCGCTACAACTTGTATGCTGTGTCCAATCATAGTGGAACATCCTATTGCGGACACTACACGGCTCATTGTAGGCACCCTTATGCAGACACATGGCACGAGTACAATGACTCAAGAGTATCACCGATATCACCAGAATCCCTTATAAATGGTGAAGCATTCGTCCTCTTCTATGAGCAAGAGAGCACCAAATCACTTATTAAATTTTTTTTTTCTGTTGTATTGTATTTTATACCAAAAGTTACTTGTTATTTCTTCAACTCTCACAATAAAACATATTTTGACCTATTACAACAAAATCATAATAAATATTATCGGTTATATGGAGAGATATCCAGATAAAGATAGCAATAACATTCATTGGTCTTTAAAATAATAATACATGTTTTTCCAAATCATTTCTAGCCTTCCTTCGAGCTTTGAACCCCCTAGTCGTTCTTGAACATTCTTTCTCTCAAATTATCTCTGTAAATCACTTCGCAGTTCTCCCGAATTCACCCCGACAATTATCCGTCATTCCTTCATTACATTTGTCTATCTTCCACCCTCCCCCGGCCTTCGTTCATTTTGCCTCAATTTTTTATCACTGCCAATTTTACAACAAATTCCTCCGGCAAATCATCTCTCTGCTCCTCGTTCACTGTTCTTGTTCCACTGTTCTTGTTTCTTTCCTTGGTCTCATTGTGAGTGAATAATTTTGGTTCAACTATCTACTATGCGGAAACTATTGTACATAGGAAAGAAGGTTTTCGGTCTACAACTTTCAATTCAACAATTTTTCACGTGGGATCAATTGTTTTTGAGTTATTCGCAGAAAAAGCCTTGACTCGAAAATTTTCATAAATATTGATTGAACAGAAAAAAATAACTCAAATATGATGAAAGAACATTTGATTATAATATAAAAAAAAGATCTCCTGTATTTTTCGCGTCTAACAAACGTTAAAGAGATACATGACAAACCGCATTTTTCAAGATGGCCGCTTAAGCACACCCCCCCCCCCTCGTGCCGCGTCATCTCAGAGTTATACTCATGACCGACCCCCCTATCATTCGGAAAAATATCGCTACTGTAACCTCATGCAGAAAAAAGAACATGCCGATTGGACTATAAGGTCGTGGACGCGAGCAGTAGTTATTGGAGGCTGGCCGCACTTTCATGTTTCGACAACATTTATAGATTCATAGGCAAGGGAAAGCTAAGTACTTGGTGATCCCGGAAAGTGCTTCAGAGCACTGCACCACTTTTCGGGATTACTAAGCCCTTTTGTAAATTGCTCGAAGCACTCAGCCCTAAGCAGTGCTTAAAAATATTGCTCGGAGGAGCACAGAGCTTGAGAGCATGAAAGTGCTTCGACTGCTTTCACGAGAACTAATCACAGTGCTATGGCACCGCTCTGCTATCGAGGAAATGCTTGTGGGCTTCATGGAGAGATGCAGATATGGGATGTTTTTGCCAAAGGATCTCAACAAATATGGGATAAAAATAATATATTTGTGTGATGCCAGAACACATTTTTCATTGAAAGCTCTTATATATGCTGCTAATGATCATTCTCCCAACCAAGGACATTCTCCTACACTGAACGTTTTACAGCTTGTACAACCAATTATAAAGGGCAATCGAAATATCACGGGTGACAATTGGTTTTCATCAGTTGAACTGAGGAATGAATTGCAAAAACGTGGATAAACTCTTACACGTACATTGCGGAAAAATAATGAGAATTCCCGCCAAACTTTTGCTTATAAAGACCGTTCTGCTTTGTCATTATCTTGGATTACAAAGATCTACAATTTTGTCTATGTACCATAAAAGCGTCAGCTGTGATAATATATTAATTCGCTACACTGTAAGACACAATTGAAGATATAAATAAAAAAATCCTAAATTATTAGTTTTTATTATTCGACGAAGGGGGGAAGTGTACAGTCTAGACCAGAGGTGAGCTTTTTTACCGACGAAAAAAAGAAGGAGGTCCTCAAGTGACGAGTATATTTTTTTATATATAACCACGCATAAAGTTTTACAAGTAGTCCGATTCAGATGATTTGTGTTGGATAGGGTATACCTAGAAATTGGTTCCATTCAAATCTGTAGAAGAAACTCTATCCTAAGGTAGGAAAGGGCTATAATGATTGCTCACCCACTCAATTTTACCTGTTAAACCGTTTCACCACGCATAAGTTTGTACTAAGTTATCCGATTCAAATGATTCTTTTTATTGGAAAGGATATACCTCAAACCTGGTCTCATTTGAATTTAAAAAAAATCCACTCCTAAGGGTAGAAGGTGATGACTGATTTCTCGCCTGTGAACCGATTCTGTTGTAACTTGGCACACAATTGTAGTTCTGATACTACAACATAATGGAGACCTGGAGTTACTCTGATGATAGAGATGGTAGACAGTCCTGTTTGGGGAAATTATATTATATAACAGTTGATCGTTTTAGTGAGGTAGGTACGTAGGTATTTCAAAAGTTATGAAAAATCAAGCAGGTAGTAATTAGTATATTTTAGTTAAAAAATATTGAAAAATAAATTTTTTTAACAAAAACTAAAACCGACGAAAAAATAATTTGAAAAGCGGAAAGCAATTTTAATTTTGGGAAAAAAAAATCATAATTACTTTAGAAAAATAAAAGTAAAATAACATTAAAATGCAGCAGGAAATCTCTAGCAATAACATTTCAAAAATGCGCTCTCCGCACGACTACTCTCAACGACGTACCCCCACGTCTGCGCCCGTTCGGGTAGCTGTTTCACTGCTATCAACTTCAGGAACGCTTGACAATTTGATGGTTGCGCTCACGCCGTTAATTTTATCGTATCACGCCTTAGGTAATGTAGGCGTAGTTATCAACACAGAAGGTTTATTTTTTCTTTGCAGTTTTCCGTCGGTTAAATTTTATTATATGGTTGTGAAAGCGTTGGCCATTATCAATATTATATGCAATGATGGGTGTTAACTCACAAGTAATACATAACAGTGTTGGTGATAGTAATGAACTAATGCACAGATTAATTTTACAATATTACTAAAGGTCGAAATAACAAATGAAAAACTCGACTAGCTCTAGCTTTCTACAATATATATATATATATATATATATATATATATATATATATATATATATATATATATATATATATATATATATATACTAGCTGACCCGACAGACGTTGTCCTGTCCACATTTATATGTTCCCCAAAATGTTTTTCCCGAAAATTTCTTTTTTTCTATGTTTTCCTCTATGTTGTTCCATCTAGACTATGCTTTTGAATCCTTCCGCTTTCTGTTGTCCCGTTATCCTGTTTTCCTGTTAGCTCGTTTTTCCTTTATTTCGTTATCCCCTTATCCTGTCATCCCTTCCCCTTTTTTTTTTTTCCCGTTATTCCCGTTAACCCGTTATCCCATTTTCCTTTTTTTTTTTTCCCTTTCTTTTTTCTTTCTCCTTTATCCCATTTTTCCGTTTTTTCGTTATCCCGTTATTCCCATTATCCCGTTGTTCTGTTATCCCGTTTTTTCTTCATCCCGTTATCCTGTTCCCAATTTATCGTACTACAATAATTATATTCGATTGCCATCTTGCAACCCTATTGCGGATCTGTGGATAAAATAAAAAAATAAAAATCGCGATGGAAAAATATTGGTTGATCGTAGAAGGGTGAAAATTTGGGGTTGTATGTATTTCCGACTGCTGTATCATGAAAAATTAAAAAAATAAAATTTTACATGAAAAATAAAATAAATAATTGAAGGGTGGACCACCCTCACCATTCAGGGGGATAAAAAATAGATGTCCGATTCGCAGACCTAACCGATATGCACACAAAATTTCATGAGAAGCGGTCAAGCCATTTCGGAGGAGTTTAATTACAAACACTGTTTCACGAGAATTTTATATATTAGATGTGTATATATATATATATATATATATATATATATATATATATATATATGTGTATACAGGCCGTCCTGATGATTGGGAAACCATGAAACAGGCTGTAGACGGATGGTGGTCTCTCTTGGATTCGAAACAGATTTCTCTTATTCTCGATAATTGATTTGTTTTTGCGTGAACGCAAATAGGAGTACGACTATTGGTGTCGTGGGTTGGTCTATGCTGGCATCTCTCGGTGACCTATTGATGTTGCACGAAATCTCGTGTCTTCAAAATTCCACGATGACAGGTCTAAGCTTCAACACACAGATTATAGGTGTCGCTATCTATAATCTGATATTTTTCACATTTTTGTACGTACCGAAGGTAATAACTACACGAGATATCTGATTCGAATTTGAAAGAGACCACAGGCCGTCCTGATGATTGGGAAACCATGAAACGGGCTGTAGACGGATGGTGGTCTCTCTTGGATTCGAAACAGATTTCTCTTATTCTCGATAATTGATTTGTTTTTGCGTGAACGCAAATAGGAGTACGACTATTGGTGTCGTGGGTTGGTCTATGCTGGCATCTGCCGGTGACCTATTGATGTTGCACGGAATCTCGTGTCTTCAAAATTCCACGATGACAGGTCTAAGCTTCAACACACAGATTATAGGTGTCGCTATCTATAATCTGATCCTTTTCATATATGTGTATATATATATATATATATATATATATATATAAATCGAAAATATCGAAGGATGACATGACATACAAAGAAATTATCAGTATGCTATATCAACCAGGGAAATCTAACACTGCGCATTGGATGGTCTCAAAGGCTCTCTCGAAATCAAAGGAAAAGAAATAGCTGTTACTATATTTTCAGTCATAGGAGTGATAAGAATGTAAATGGATGAGGCCCCATTAGAAAATAGTAGTCATACCATTTCTAGGAGATGGTTGGTGGTGGTGGTGGCCTTATACTACTCCAACAGCTACTGTGAAAGTCATTCTGGATCTACCACCACTAAATGTGTATAATTAAGGAAAAGCGAGGTCAGTAAAATACATACCGTTGTACATTAGTGAATATCATTGGACCGTATTTTCTAACGTTAAGCCTAACTGGTGCAACCTATACAAATTTTCTCCAGGAGCAGCTTTCCATCTTACTTGAAAATGCCTGCGCCTATCCATTTCAGCATAACTGCTCGTCAGTACTTGGACGACGTGTATCTAAATCGTTGGATAGGCAGAACAGGACCCCAACCTTGGCCTCTTAGATTTCCAGACTTAAACCCCTTGGACTTTTGCATCTGAAGTCACCTAAAGTCCTTGGTTTCTACGACCCTATTGAAAGTGTGAATGATTTGAGGAGTCGCATCATTGCAGCCTGCGATACAATCCAAAACACACCAGGAATATTTCCAACTTTTGCGCCAGTCTATGAGACGAAGACTTGATTCCTGTCTTATGGTTGGAGGTGGTCATTTCGAGCAGTTCTTATAACTCCGGTCCTTTGATCTTGTTGCCTTTTTTTGTGTTGTAATACACATAATTTTGTTTTGTTTGTATTTTTAATTTGATACTCTACTATAACAAAACATGGTACTTACATTGAAAGTTAAAACAAGCGAAATAATTTCAAAATACTACGATTAAAGTCACAAATTGTGCAAACAAAACGTAACAGCCACTAACTAGATATTTTCGATCCCATTTAGAGATGATACGTTCATGCAAAATGTTTTTTTTTATTAGGAAACTATTGCTTTCACGGACACAACACAGAAGTTGAAAAAGTTTTGCAATCAATCGTTCTTTTCAACACATATAATTTTTAATTGAGAAATTTTGTTTCTTTGAAAAGTTTTGGTAAAAATAGGGGTTGCATGTTTCACCCCTTCAAAAAATCACAACAAAATAAAAAAAAATAAAAATAGGCAGCATTTTCATTGGTGGAACATGCCCTCAAAATACCATTCCTTCAACTCTGCAGAAATTTTGAGAAAAAAAATTTTTTTTTTCTCATTTTTGGAAGGGTGTAACTTTTCAAGGAAAGGCCTAAGAGCTTTTGTTTAGATGGAAGACCCACTTTAATTTTCGACAAGGAATCACCCCCTGAAAACTTTCGCACTTATTTGGTGACACCCTGTATACAAACATAACTACATACATTCGAAAAAAAAACGACAAATTATAGACTAACTTCAATTACTCTTGCATTTGAGGTAACATTCACTTTGTCTGTGTTTCGCTATCATTCTTCATTTTCACTATAATAATCCCATATTTATCTACAAAATTGTATGTTCTTGATACTGTTGTTTAAATCAAAGATCTAATACTTCTTCACTAAGATTATTTATTGGTTCACCAATTGTAATAACTTTTATTTATTTATCGGGAGCCATGTGCTCTATCGCGGTACCGTGAATGCCCATTGCAGCGTTGCCAAATTTGTTATGAATAGGAAATACTGAATACATTAAAAAATATTTCCCAATTTTTCCCTACTTTAGCAGTAAAAGTCATACAATTGTGCACGTTTGATCACAATGAAATAATCTACAATTCACTAATGAATCGGAGAATCCCATCGAATAAAAATTGAGAATTAAATACCTATACCCAACATAAATACACTTACCACCTTCAATGATTTGCTCCAGATAAGCATCTTGCCCTCTGTATAAAGTGTTTGAGAAAAATATTTCCTGACAAATAAAAATGTTTCTAGATGAAAATCAAATACTTCCTGATCCTGATATGCAATATGGATTCAGCCAAAAACATGGAACATAGACTTCCTTACTTGAAGTGGCATAATATCAAGAAGGCTCAAGAGAATTCAGAAGTTTCTCTCTTAGTTATGCTCCATCGAAGAAAAGCATTTGATTCAGTTATTAGGAATTACTCACTAGTGGACTCAATTACATTGATTTCGATGTAAAATGTTTGAAATGGACGACCAGCCATCTAACAGGTAAAGCTGAAAGAGTCGAAATCTATTGTGTTCCTCATCCAAAAAAAAACAAACAAGGGACTGTTCTCGGACCCATTATGTTCTCAATTTTTATATTATATTATCAGACCTCCCTATCACATTGCAAGTTCATCTCTATGTAGACGACTTTCGAATCTAGCAAATCCAATAAAATACAAAATTCTATCACACATATTTACGAAGATTCACATAATACTCAGAAAATCACGGCTTGAGAATAAATCCAGGTAAAACGGTCGCATTATGCTTTGGGTTCTAGAGAAAGAGAACCCTCATACAAAAGGGTTCTAGGCATTCATTGAATAATGCTGAAATCGAATTGGTCGACCCCGCAATAAGAATTAGACGTAACTATTGACTATTTTCTGTCTTTCGATTATCATGTGGACAAAATATTCAGAGCATCATTTTTCAAATTGAAGAATTCATTTAAACTCGTATATTGGCTCTCCACAGAAATCGGAAGTAAGCCTATTTAAAACTCTGATTCATCCTCATACTGATTATTGAGGTTCGGGGTACTATAATTTTTTAACTCGGTATAACTGCAACGTATGCTTGCATGTAATTTGTATATTGATTACATTGGGTGAGTATGTAATCATTTGCCTATCATGAATGGAGAGTTGCAGGTCGAATCCAGAGTTCATATTCAACAAGTATATTTTTGCATAGGTTGCTAGAACTGAAACTAAATACCTCCATGTTTGATCGATAGCCTCGAGATCGATTCTTCAATATGCCTCACCATATAATACATCAAAATTCGAAGGATGTTTTTTATAGTCGGCCCCTTCATACATGAATGATGTTTTTTTTTCTGTTAATAAATATAGATTGTGCAGTAAAAATATATTTATTGTCGTAGGCGAACTGCCTTCAGGCTATAGTGCACAAATATATTATTATTTGCTATGCCCAAACGTTCTCGGTCAAACGACCATCTCAGGAAAAATCTGAAAAGTGAGAGGTTATAGGAAATATTATAGTAGATGAAGATTCTGTGATACAAAAAAATAAATTGTGTGAAGCTGTTGAAATTGAAATTGATCACTTGTCAGAATTCATTCAAAGTAACTGTAGAAGATGAACTCATTTTATGAGACATTATATTTGTAGAAATTATGATCTGATCCGGACATGTCAAATTGCAACGAAGAAAACGTGAATCAAGAGACATGAACTAGCAAGATCACTAATCAACAAATGAATAAGGAGGGGAACATGTCAATTCAGAATCAAAGAGCGCCAGATTTAGAATATCAACGAACTAGGAATGAATTAAAAAGGAGTAGGATGTGCGAAGAGGGAACAATTCTATTTATATTATAGCGATTCAAAGATAGGATTGAATATGGTCTAGTTTAAATGAATCTGAGTATTTGAACCACTTTTTTTTCTGGTCCGTTTTCTAGATATTTCCAAATTTTCTTACAAATCAAGTTTGAGTTTGTTATAAGTGACACTATGCAAAATTTTGAAACCGTTATTGTTATCAATAGTATGGTCCTGATCTCTCAAATGACTGCCAAAACTAGAAGAAGACGGCCTGTTAATGTGTTCTTTTATTCTAGTAGATATTTTCCTAATAGTTTTCCCAATATAAGTTGCATTGCAGTTGTTGCACATAAGCTTGAAAATTCCGCTTTTATCAGTAGAATTGATTTTATCTTCAGTGTTCACTAACAATGAACCTAGAGTATTGCAAGTTTTGAAGGATATTTTGATAGTGTAAAATTTTTTATAGAAGAGTTTGGAAATGGAAAAAATTATAAAAAAATTGACAATATTCAAATATTGACAATATTAAAATATCCTTCAATACTTTCAATACCCTAGGTTCATTGTTAGTGAACACCAAAGATAAAATCGATCCCACTGATAAGAGCGGAATTTAGAAGCTTATGTGCAACAACTGCAATGCAACTTATATTGGAAAAACTATTAGGAAAATATCTACTAGAATTCTAGTTTTAGCAGCCGTTTGAAAGATCAGGACCGCACTATTGATAACAATAACGGTTTCAAAATTTTGCATAGTGTCACTCATAACAACCTCAAACTTAATTTGTTAGATGATTTGGAAATATCTAGAGAACAGTCCAGAAATGAAAGTTGTGTAAATACTCACATTCATTCTAACCAGACCATATTCAATCCTAGCTTTAAATCGCTATAATATTGTTATATATTAGCATTGTTTTATATCCACTCTGTATACACACACTTGTGGGAGTGTCCAACATAAAAAATCTTGTTTTTATGTAGCGACCGATATCGAGCGTATTGGCCTGTATCGGGCAGTATTGAATAAATGATCTTCAAGTTAAGAATTATTTGATTGATTCGACTATTGTTCATAGTAACAAATAGTACAGTGGCGACGGGAGATTATCTTCGTTAACTCACGTGCAAGTGCAACATAGTGCAATTGGTACTGAAATTCAGTAAATTTTCGAAAGACTTTAAAAATGCCGGAAACTCAACAGTTTGTCGGACTATTGGGTTCACTAAATACCTTTGATTCGAGGAATTCCGACTTTTCAGTATTTCTGGAGAGACTTAAGCAGTTTTTTATTGCAAATAAAATAACGGAGGAGGAACGTAAAAAAGCAATTCTTTAAATACGCTCTCGAAAATTTTACATATTGATAAGAAACCTGTGTGTTCTCATCTTCCCGAAAGCAATTCTTTCGAGGAATTGAGTAAATTGTTAGCAGATCATTTGGCTCCGGTAAAGTCTTACTTTGCTGAACGGTTGAAATTTTACACCGCAAGACGCGAAGCAAATGAAAGCGTTTCGGACTGGGAAGCAAAAATCAAAAAGCTTGCTTCGAATTGTGAGTTTGGAAACGAACTTGAAACGGTTATGCGAGATGTATTCGTAATTGGCATCAATGATGTGAAAATCATGGACCGATTATTTGAAGAAGACGCTTCAAATTCTACGGTAAAGCTGAAAAAAATGGTGAAATTAGCATTATCCAAGGAGTCAGCGTTGAAGGAGCACAGTACCAGGGAGAGTTTGGGAGTTGTCAACATCAAGACGGAACCGGTTAATTTCCATCGCCAACGAGGGAAGGTACAGCGGCCTGCTCATCGTTCGAGTCCTTCAGAGAGACCAAGTCCTTCTTCGTACAATGTTGGTAAGAATCAGGGACGGACTCAAATGGTAAGCAAACCACAAACTACTAAGTGCTCAGTGTGCGGAAGGAAAAACCATATGTATAGCGAGTGTAGTTATAAAAATTGTATATGCCACAAATGTGGAGTGAAGGGTCATTTAGCACCTGTGTGCAGAAAAACGCCCCAACATTTTTTGTCTGTAACACAAGAAAATGAAATTGCACATGATTCCATTATTAATATTCGTTGTTTGGACTCTGAAACGGATTTAAATGGCAATGTAAAACCAACTTTTGTAAAATTATTGGTAGAAAATATTCCGATAAGCTTTGAAGCCGACTCTGGATTTGCTCATGCTGCAATTTCTGAAAAACTTTATTTGAAACATTTTCAAGACAAAATAATTTTCAGAAATGATTTGGCTTTAAAAGATTATGTAGGTCTCACTTTCGAACCTGTAGGTTTTCTAAATTTGAATATCAAAATGGTAGAAAATGTTCATCATACAAAAAATTATTGTAATGGCGGAAATTTTTCTATGAATATTGATACCTTGTATAAAAAATATAGAGATGTTTTTGATGGAGGTTTAGGAACATTTAATCAATTTGAAATCACTCTGAAGGTCAAGGAGGGTACTGTTCCAAAATTTCATAAAGCCAGACCTGTACCATTGGCACTAAAACCGAAAATTGAAAAAGAAATTGAACGTTTGGTAAATAACAAAATTTTAATACCTTCGGAGTTTTCTGAATGGGCTACTCCGATAGTTCCCATATTGAATCCCAATGGCGGAATTAGAATATGTGGCGATTTCAAGATAACCTTGAATCCAAGTTGGGAAACAATCCATTATCCTTTGCCACGCATTGAATATTCATTTTCTCAATTGCAGGGGGGTAGGAAGTTTTCAAAAATTGATCTTTCGGAGGCATACCAACAAGTGGTACTGACGGAAAATCTAGAAAATTGGTAACTGTCAGTACCATAAGGGTCTTTTTTCTTATACAAGGCTACCATATGGTATAACCTCAGCCCTATCTTTATTTCAAAATATCATGGAGCAAATGATTGTTATACCAGGAGTGGTATGTTTTTTGGACGACATTTTGATAACCGCCGAAAATGATGAATTACATTTCGAACGCCTCGAAAAAGTTTTGAAGCGCCTCCAGGAATGCGGGCTCAAGGTTAAACAGGAAAAATGCTCATTTTTTCAAAATTCTGTCAAATATTTAGGTCACACAATTGATAAAGAAGGCTTACATACTTCGGATGAGAGAGTTTCAGCTATCAAGCAGGTTCTAGTTCCTAAAACCGTAACCGAGTTAAAATCGTTTTAGGAATGGTAAATTTTTATTGTAAGTTCATTCCGAATGCTTCCGAAATAATGAAACCTCTTTATAGTTTACTGAAGAAAAATTCTACGTGGTTTTGGTCTTCAGAGTGTAAGCGAAGTTTCGAAAAAGCTAAGAATATGTTGTTGTCGTCATCAGTATTGGCACATTACGATCAAAAAAAAAAATTAAGTTAACGGTGGATGCTTCTCAATTTGCTTTAGGTGCGACTTTGAGTCATATATTTGACGACAATTCAGAAAAACCAATCGCTTTTGCCTCGCGGTCGCTCAATTCTGCGGAAATAGGTTATTCTCAGATCGAAAAAGAGGCCGCAGCGATAATATTTGGCGTAAAAAATTTTTTCCAGTACCTATACGGAAAACACTTTCATTTATATACAGATCATGAACCTTTGTTAGCTATTTTCGGATATAAAAAAGGCCTACCAATTTTTGCAGCAAACCGATTGCAAAGATGGGCCCATATACTATCAGCTTTTACGTATGATATACGATATGTTAAGTCTGAAAATATTACGGCTGATTTTTAATCTAGATCATCTTTCAAAAATGAAGGAAAGGATCCTAACGAACCAACTTCGTTAAATTCAAATACGAACATTTCGTACATTCAATACGTGGAAGAATCAAAGTCACCGATCGATTTTGAAGCGATAAAAAGAGAAACTTCAACGGATCCCATTCTAGGTAAAATAGTTGTTTATGTTCGGGGCGGTTGGCCTGTTTTTTGTCCTTCTGATAAATTGAAACCGTACTTTCTACGAAAAAACGAAATTACTGTAGAACAGGACTGTGCCATGTGGGGATATCGTTTAATTATTCCTGAAAAATTCAGGAAATACATATTACAGGAATTACACAGCACACATATGGGTATTGTCAAAATGAAGTCGTTGGCCCGATCATATGTGTGGTGGCCATCGATGGATAGTGAAATTGAAAATACAGCAAGGATGTGTAACTCTTGTTCAGTGTATTCCAGTAATCCACCAAAAGCTTCCTTATCGGTTTGGGATTGGCCTAAGGAACCATGGACGAGGTTGCACGCGGATTTTTTTGGACCGCTTTTTAATAAAATTATTTAGTTATCGAAGACGCGACTTCAAAATGGATCGAGTGTGTGAAGTCAGCAATATAACAGCTACGACAACTATTAAAATTTTCAGGGAAATATTTTCCAGATTCGGGTTACGTATGAGCTTTGCACGGATAACGCAAAACTTTCACTTCTGAGGAGTTTCAAATTTTTTTATCGGTTAGTGGCATAAAACATTCAACTGGAGCTCCCTACCATCCTGCCACAAATGGACTAGGAGAAAGTGGAGTAAAAATAATGAAAAATGCTATTCTTAAAGCAAAAAATGATGATTCGCATTTAGATATACATTTGATTATAAATCGTTTTCTTTTTAAATATCGAAATACACCCCATACAACGACAGGGGAAAAACCTAGCAAATTATTGATGGGTCGTGCTTTACGCTCAAAATTAGATTTAATAATGCCTTCAGTTACACAAGTAGTTCACAACAAACAAAATTATCAGAAAAAATATTATAAAAGGAAGAGAGATGTGTACTTTAAGGAAAACGATCCGGTATGGGTGAGAGATTTCAGATCAGGTACGCCTCCTTGGTGTTCAGGGGTTGTCACAGATGTTCTGGGTACAAAAACGTATAATGTAAGAACAAATTGTGGAATGAAATGGAAAAGGCACAAAAATCAAATGAGAGTCAAACATTCCAATGAAGAAGAAAGGGAACCACTTTCAATCATTCCACGATCTAGTTTAAGTGAGGAAAACATTGTAAATAATAATCCTGTAAATGGTGAAACTGTAAATAGTGAAATTGTTCATGGTAAAACGGTGAATAGTGGAAACAAAAATATGGGAAGTTTTTCACCAAAGACATTGAGGCGTCGGAGCCGTATAAAACAACCAGATAGATTAGAGATTGATGTTAATTAGAATAAGTTGATTACAAACAAACAAAAATATAGATATAAGGGAAGAGGTGTTATATATTAGCATTTATTTATATCCACTCTGTATACACACACTTGTGAGAGTGTCCAACATAAAAAATCTTGTTTTTATGTAGCGACCGATATCGAGCGTATTGGCCTGTATCGGGCAGTATTGAATAAATGATCTTCAAGTTAAGAGTTATTTGATTGATTCGACTATTGTTCATAGTAACAAATAGTACGAATATAAATAGAATTGTTCCTTCTTCGCACATCCTACTTCTTTTAAGTTCATTCCAAGATCGTTGATATTTTAAATCTGGCGCTCTTTGATTCTGATTTGACATGTTCCCCTTCTTATTCATTTGTTATTAGTGATCTTGCGATTCACGTTTCCTTCGCTCCAATCTTGACATGTCCGTATCAGATCATAATTTCTACAAATATTATGTCTCATAAAATGAGTTCATCCTCTACATTACTCTGTATGAATTCTGACAAGTGAGTAATTTCAATTTCAACAGATTCACACAATTTATTTTTTTGTTTCACAGAATCTTTATCTACTATATTTCCTATAACATTTTCACTTTTCAGAAATTCCCTGAAGATAGTCGTTTGACCAAAAACGTTTGGGAATTGCAAATGAAAAATATTTTTGTCCAGATTCGCCTAAGACAATAAATATATTTTTACTTCACAATCTATATTTATTAACAAAAATCTTACAAGTACATACAACCTCCTTCTGTATTGATATATTTCCATTACTGGAACTCTCAGTTTTCAAATTTAGAAAGGAATTGAAATCTAAATCAATGCTATCTCTATGAATTTATATTTTCCTAATAATTCATCCTTATTTATTTAAAATGCGAAGATCTCCATACAACTTTTCATGAAATTGATGTGCATTTCTACATTGTCCTATAGTAAGACATTATCAATCATACAGAACGTATCTCTTTCAAATTGTTCATTAATAACAAGTCAAGATTACGAAGGATGGAAGATAGCTTTCGGCAAATCCTCTTTTCTTTGTGTGTTAGAAGTAATTTTGTATGCACAATAAACTTTATTATTATATTGTTTCAGTTTTCACGAGCAGTCGGACAAATGAAAAGCAGAGTGATCTCGCCTTCTTCAGGGCTACAATATATATAAATTTCATTTTTGTAGTATAAAAAATAAAGAATCACTGAGAAAAGAAGAAAGTTACTAAAAAATGGTTTTACAACATGACATAACTAACTACAAGAAAATAGAAGTTTTTCCACATCACATCTGAAAAAACATATTCAGGAACAATTTCACTTACACACTATTTATTATTATTATTATTTTTGAAAAATAAAGTTCATAGAAATCCCCAAGAAAACAATTGAATCCGATAGTGTGTGTCCAGGTTAAAAAGGACTTCAAGAAACTTTCAGCAAACTACGTGCAGCAAATTTTTGATAACTGAACTTGTTCCGGAACAATGTCGACATATTTCTGCTATATGTATATGTCGACAGCTGTATAGAATAGCCAAACATCCTAGAGAACAATGAAAAAAGTTTTTATAACTCTTTCTTTGATTCTTCATGGACAGAACTTTGTTCGATGAAAACTCTGGGGATGACAAGAAAATACGAAGTGACTTCTGACGTTAATCAGGTTGGAAGGTGACCCAAAAAATAAAGGAAGTCAACTTTCAGTTTACTGCGGTTGTTTGTGAAGTTTTTGTGGTTTTGTATGAAAACTCATGTCAAATAATATCAAGAGATCTGGAAAAAGGTACAGATAAATGTCTCGAATGTTACCAAAGGAATAAATAAAACTTTTCATTATTTTGGATATATTTTTTGTTGTTAATTACCCAGGTGATTCTCTTTTTCATAATGAGTTTATAACAAAAAAAATTATATGATTCTTTCATAGCCGTAGTTTCCATAACGTAGTAACAAATACTGAAAAATCTACTAATTTGTCCAGAATGATAAATAATTGATTAATTAAGACATTATTAATTTTTCCGTGTCTGAGCGAAAGTAGAGTGAAAATAGAGTGGAGTTATAAAGTTGTTCCTTTCAAAAATATACGGAATGCTGAAAATAAATAGGACTCTCCTACTATCTTTTTTCTCAAATGTCGTTCGTTGCAGAGATACAGGGTGTTGAATTGAAAAAAATGAAAGTATTTTTTATTCATAACTTCGACAGTTTTGAAAAATTTTCAATTACATTTGGAGAAATGTTTTTGTTCAATTAGTGCTTCGAAAATAAACAGATTTTCAGTTGCCACCAGTGGCGTACAAGAAGGTATCATTATCCCTTTCCTCCCTTATTTTTACGCCACTGGTAAAGTCAGAAAAAATATTAATTTTTCGCATTCCTCGTTCAATTTTGAGTTCAAAATTCATATCCATTTGGAAACGGAAAAACCAACCGTTTTCAAGATAATTGCGCTTTTATGAATACAAACATACTAGTTATGAAAAAATTATTCGGCTGAAGAGAATTTTACAATCCTAATTAGTGGTATAAATTACAACTGGATATTCTACCAGAAAAATTTATGACACTCTCACTTGCATTTTTCCACAAATCTACTTTCTTGCAGAGGTAAACGGTGTAGAAACTGGGAAATTGAAAGGCATTTTTCTCGTAACTTTCACAGTGACGTGCAGAAGAGTACCATAGTTTTTTTCCCACCTCACATCCCACGAGACTGATAATTTTTAGTAAAAAGTGTATAACCCTTTCAAAAATCAATTTTGACTATAAATACAAAAGTTTACGATTTTGTATTGTTTTTTATTATTATTTGTAAAACAGATTTTGCATTGAATTACCTGAAAACAGATTTTGCATTGCACATATTTTTCTTTGAATTTTAAATTGAATAAAACAGATTTTGCAATTAATTGCATTTGATATCCAAAAAATATTTCAAAATGATATCCAAGTGAAGTAGAAAATCAAACTAGTTTACATCATTATTTATTTCAATTTAATTTTGAAATGCACTTCAATCCGCAATGAGGTGATTCAAATAATAATGTACGAAAATCAAGTTGGCATCTGTCATTACAGTGATATTCCATGAAAAATGATCCAGAATCAAGTAGGTGCCTACTTGTCATCGAATAAGAATGGAATTTTAGTGTTTTTTGGACAGAGGAATAAATACAGTTGTTCGGAAGAACTTGTTCCAGAATGCAAAATGTTTTCTTTAGTGAGCTTGTTGATATGTATTTTGTTTATGGTATGTGTCTTGGAAATTCGAGGGCTTCCTTGAGAACATACCAAGAATCATATCCGCATAGGTGACAACCTAGTAAAATGACTTTCAGTTCCTTACTTCGAAGGTTGCGTGAAAATGGGTCTTTCATGACCAATATGAGATCGACAGGAAGACCAAGGTCAGCAAGAATTGTACGGGCAGAAGAAACAATTCTCTAAAATGTATATCGGGATCCCTCAATGAGCGTTCGAAGAACTGGTTTGGCAGAAAATTTAAAAATTCACAAGATATGTAATGAACTTCAACAATTTCATTTGGTCAAAGTGCAAGAACTTTGTGCTGGTAATTACAAAAAAAATTAGAGATCTGTAATTGGGCTATCGAGAAACATGGAAATGATGCTAGATTCATTAACAAAATATCGTTCACGGATGAAACAACATGTACCAGGAAAGGTATTTCCAATCAGCAAATCGCACATGTATATGCAAGAGAGAATCCAGATGAAACTATAGAACACAATTTCCAATATTCATTCAAAATAAATAGTTGGTGTGGAGTGGTAACCGATAACCTATTGGGATTCTTTGAAATCGAAGGACCACTAATGGACATAAGTATCTCGAATTTATGAACAATTATCTTCCAGAATTCTTGGAAGATATAAATTCACAAGATCGACAACAATTATGGTTTATGCATGATGGTGCACCTTCCCATTACACACTCCCAGTGAGGGAATGGCTACATCTTCATTTCAATAACAGGTCCACTTGTCTCGGAAGGAATGCATCTCTCATTTGGCCTCCCTGAAGTCCAGACTTGAATCCACTGAATTTTTATTTTGGGGAGAATTAGAACGTTTGTTCAAGACCTATACACCAAATGGAAGAGTTTGCGAGAGATAATTCAGGAAAACATGGAAAGGAGGCAGCTACATTCTAAGAAAACTCCAATTCAATTTTCTCAAAAGAATTGGTACACGAGCCTAGGAAGGAATGCATTGTCCAGTGCAATAGTCATTCAGTTTAGAACGGATAACGGGCATCGTATTATTATCATTTTTTTATGGTCTCAAATGACATCCCCTCATATGAAGCTAAGAATTCAATTACTGCTTCTGAATTTCACTCAATGTTAATATACAATACTTTGCCACCAACAAACACTCTTTCTCTTTGTTCGTATAATGAACTATTTAAAACTTGAAATTTGGGTCAGCAAGTTTAAGATTCGCAAATTTACTGAATTTGTCTTGATATATTTGTACAAAGCATATTCGAGCAGATCCGAGGAAGCACTACAAGATCTACAGGTAAAATAGGTTGAGTTTCACCCCTAGATTTAATGGTACAAGAAACCCCTTGAATAAACATGAGAATGTATTTGTCCAACACCCTTAATATCAATAGACATTTCCATACGAGTGAGCCCCAGTTTATTGCAACATTTCTTTGCAATGAAGGAGCACTGACTTGCACTATTTCAGAAGAATGCGAACAGGTTGGTATTTTCCACAGAATCTAACACTTCGATCATGGCGGTTGAGAGCAAAACTGTACTTTTAATGTTAGAATATAAATTTACTGAGAGACAGTTTGGTTTGGAGTACGGGATATTTGGAATTGTATGGACCGGGTTGTTAGAATCAGATCCATATCATCTACAGGGGTCATTTGAGAGTTTTTAAAAAAAAGAAATGTAAGTAAGTATGATGGGCAAGTGAACATTTTCGGCACAGAGAATCAGAGGTACAATGAGAAACAGTATGTTTAGTTCCCAAATGATTTATGCAGCATCTTTTACTCCTTCACCAGATTGTACCTTTCCTTTGGAGAACTTGATGAAAATGTTGGGCAATTATAAATGTGATTAGCGGCGGTACCGCCAGAAAGACTAGACGAAGTATCTATTGGCTGAGGATCAGATTCCCTGACGAAGGCACCTGGGTGAGTGACACTTTGATCAGTTCTGTGGGTTTGCGAATTTACCAACTATTAATTTTCAAACAGTCCACTGAACGTTCATAATTGGCAGAATCAATTATAATTATGGTAACAAAAAAAATGACAAATGCGTCAAGACGCAACACTCTTTCTCTCCGAAGTCACCGGTGTTTCGTCGTAGCCAACACTGTCGGCTGGCACCCTCGCGCCGTGAGACCGCTCAACAAGCCATAGAGTACGAGCTTGCTAGTCAAGCCTCGCGCCTCTGATGTTTGGAGAATTCACCGACATTTCCATGGGAACGGTCGAGCCACCTCGAGCTTACGATCGTCAAGCCTCGATTGTACGCGAGTCGACCATTCCCACGACGCGAGACTTGACGAGTTCGGCTTGGGGATTGCCAAGACGCCGGCCCAAGGCTTTGGTAGACATACCTAAAGATATAAGCGCGGGCACATGATTGAACCATTGCTACTATTATTAAGTATATGATCGAGGAGCATATTTTTGATATTAATTGCAATAATAGTTTATATATAATATCTTGTTATTATTTTATATATAAATATATATATATATATATATATATATATATATATGTATATTTGATTAGAAATTTGTAATTGATAAAATTCCAATTTAGACATTCATAATATTATTACAAAAGTCCCATAGCGTTATTCTAAATTTCAAATAGTTTCAAAGAAAATCAGGATACCGTGAGTTATATTCCTCATAAAGTAAGTCAGTAGCATTTTATTTCGAACATTTGGGTGGGTTATGCCTTCCTTGTATTACAGCAGACGTCGGCAGCTGTTTGTCAGTGTGTCTTTTACCAGTTATTGTGGAAAGTCGTATTATATCATAGTTGTATCTAATTTCTATAAATATATATATATATATATATATATATATAATATATATATATATATATATATATATATATATATATATATAAATATATATATATATATGTATATATATATATATATATAAATATATACAGTGTGACCCATTTAAAATGGAACCACCCCTGTAAAATACGCATTTTTCAGTCATTCTCATTTTTTTTTATAAAGCATAAAAAATGTATCTTAATACAAATTATCATAACTTTAGTTTCATTTCCAAGGCACTCTATGGTTTTTTCCTTCGTAAAAACGGCAAAACTTTAATAGGCAATTTTTGTTTCGAAATTTGACTAGACCACTGGATTCGTAGTCGTTATAAATGGAAACCATGGGAATTTCATGAAAAAGTATTGGGTAACAACGAAGTTACAACAGCTTTAATTTTGGAAACAAAGTATTTGATATCAATTTTCATTTAGATTATAGACATATTTAGAATCTGGCAACACTGCCGATACAAAGTAGAATACCGGTGAATTTGTTCATGAAAATCCGAAGTCAATAGCTCATTCCGTTCTACAGTTATAACTCCTGAAAATATGGCAATGTGAGCAATTTCTGGTGGAAGAGATTTTGTTATAAAAATCTAACTACGCCACTGGATTTGTGAATTATATTCACTTAAAATCATTTATTTGAGTTAAGGTTATGAGTGTTTTCGAAAATAACAGAAAATTAAAAACTCATTTTCAAGTTATGCAGTTTTCAATTGACGATAAAAACGAAATGAACCGAATCAAGTTCTAAAGTATCAAAATTATTTATTCAATAATAAAACAGAAAGCAGGACAAAAAAAATTTCCTTTTTTATTCTGTGAAACTCAACTGAAACAAGCTCTCGGAGAAGGTATCAATAATTTGAGTAAAGCTGAACTAATACATTGGGCATAGGTATTGTACTAAATCAATAGTAGGCTGTGATTTAGTACACCACAAATCGCTCACATTACCATAATTTCAGTAGTTATAACTGTTGAACGGAATGAGCTATTGACTTCGGATTTCCGCTGTACAAATTCACTTGTGCTATACTTTGTATCGGTAGTGTTGCAAGATTTCAAATATGTCTGCAATCTAAATAAACAATTTAATCATATACTTTGTTTCCAAAATTGAAGTTGTTGTGACTTCGTTGTTTTTTTATAAAATTCTGATGGTTTCCATTAATAACGACTACAAATCCAGTGGTGTAGTCAAATTTGGAAAAAAAAAAATTTTTTGTTTTTGACAGAGAAAAAAAATCATAGAGTGCCTTGGAAATGAGACTAAGTTATGAAAATTTGTGTCAAGATACAGTTTCTGATGTTTAATATTATAAAAAAATATTTTTGAGATTGACTGAAAAATGCGTATTCCACAGGGGTGGTTCCATTTTGAATGGGTCACACTGTATATATATATAAATATATATATATATATATATATATATATATATATATATGTATATATAAATATATATATAGAAGGCGAAGTGTCAGTATAGCTGTTTTTCAACTTGACCATCAATATGAAATAATATGAAAAATATGCTCCTCGATTGTGCCCGCGCTATAACTTTAGGTGCGTCCACCAAAGCCTTGGCCACTGGAAGTAGACGACGCTAATTCAGCAATAAGTTGAAGGACCTGCTTATAGAAGAAAAAATCACCTTTGTAGATTTTGAATCAAACAAGTTCGTATTTTCAACACCTTATGTGGGTGGTAGACCTTTGATGGCAACGCTTTCGAGGTAGCTATCATTTCCTGTACTTCTAGGTATGCTTTATTCTGTAGAAAGTTTCAGTCTTGTAGGTATAGACTTTTACATAATGGTTTTTTACATTTACATAATTGTTATTAATGTTGGCAACGTTTGAAGTTGGCAGACTCTAACTTCTATGATTCACATTGTATCAATAATTATTAAACTAAAAATTATCTTTGTAGATATGGGAGCAACATTCATGTCGTCGTCTCCCTTACTATTAGAGCATGTATCCAAAACAATGGTGGACACTTCGTAGTTTATGAATAAAATAATTTGAAGAAATTGTTATAAAAGATTCTATAGTCTTCTATTTTTATTTCTAAGAAATTGCCATGCCCTCCTTGTACGCCACTTGGAAATGATTTTTTTGTTCAAAATAGAGCACCCATTGAAGAGAAACATCTCTGGAAATTTGTTTTTTTTTTAAGTGTCATTAATTTTTTTGGTAGAACATCCAGTGTTGTAATTCAAAAGAGTAATTAGCATTGTTAAAATTTACTTCAGCTGAAGAATTTTTTCATTACTAGTATGTTTGTATTAAAAAAAGCAAAATTATCTTGAAAACGGTTGGTTTTTCCAGATTCAAACAAGTTTACAATTTTACCAAAATTTAATGAGGATTGCGAAATGAATATTTTTTCTGATTCCATCAGTGGCGGAAAAAATAAGGAAGAAAAGGGACCACTGTACGCCACTGGTGGCAACTGAAATTGTGTTTTTTTTTAATGAAGCACTTATTGAACAAAAACATTCCTCCAAATTCAATTGAAAGTTTTTCAAAACTGTGGAAGTTATGAATGAAAAAATACTTTCAATTCTCCATATTCAACACCCTATTTCTTGCAACGAATGATATTTGAGAAAAAAGATATTGTGAATGTCATATTTATTTTTCGAAGGGGAAATCTTTCGTTTCCATTTGGCACCTAGTTTCGGGACACCCTTATAATAATGTGGAATTGTGTTATATTTCATTTCAATGTAATTGAATAAAACAATTTGAAGTAGCTCAGCTTGGTAAATGTTGATCCACTGAAGTGCACTGTTAGTATTTTATCTATGGCTGATTCATGCGAGAACCTTCCAGAAATATCCAATGCAAGTTCCCAAGTATCGCTGAAAAATGGGAAAGTTATAGAAATGACACACTGGTTCATTTCTATAGCTTTACTCCGGAGCAATTTTTTCAAAATGTACTCTAGGTAACATTCAATCGATTGAGCCAATGACATCCAGTTTCAACTAAGATAACGATACGTTTCGAAAATTAGAAATAACAATAAATGTGTTCTCATGACACGATGAATCAAAAGTCGAAAACCCTCGTTCGTCGATTCATCAAATCCACTAGATACAAACAATGCCCACATTTGCATTCGAGCATAAATCAATCATTTTGTGCACCAACTTGATGGATCGTTATATTCATGCAAATAATTCAATATAACAGTAAATTATATGATTGTGCTGTTAGTATTCCAGAATATAAATATCAGGATTCAGGTTTATTGTGAATAATGATTGCAAAGGTTTCCTTTGAATGATAGAAATTCTAATGAATCGGCTGAAATTTTGAAGATAGATAAAAAGAAAAAAATTATCCAAGAAAATCTGCAGGAAAACCGTCAATTTCGTATAGAGTATCGGAAAGTATTTATCTTGGGTATGGTGGATCCATGAGAGCGTGAAGAATAGCTTGCTATATGTTAAGAGAGCATTACAATTTCCCCTCGACTCGCTCGAGGAAGGGATATCGACGTCACGACACAGATATAGGAGAGTCAGGGCGGTTAGCTCAGGTCGTCAGTATCATACCAGCAGCAGTCGGAAGAATGTGTGCGCTGCAATGAAGAAGAATTTTTGACGATAATTTTACATCAGATAATTGGAACGAATTAAACTGAATCATTGATTCAATTTAATCTGTCGGACGACAAGTAGATCAAAATATCTTTGGTGCCGTGGTGGCCGCAAAAACGAAAAAAAATTCTTGAACATAAACAAAAGCAAACGATATTTCTTCAAGAATAAGAACAAAAAACTAATTTCTAACAGAAAAACAATTATTTTTCGAATGGAGATAAAAACAATATTTACAAGAAAAGACAAACCAAATTAAATACTGCAGGAATAATTTGATTCTGCAAAAGTTGCAAATATTCTGCTGCATTTTAATTCCCTTCAATAAAAAATGGGCCTATGACGTGACTGAAAGTCCCGTCCACACATTTAATTTTCTTGGGTACTGTGTCCTCACAGCAATACTCAAATGTTTATTTTTACGAGACCAATAACGTACTACGGATGGGTTGTGTTTTCGATGAATTGAGGAGAACGAATAATCGGTAAATAACACCTTTTTTAGAAAGTCATCATTTACATGAAAAAATGCCCTATTACTTTTCCCGACCATTGTTTCACAAAACTCCATACGTCTGAAATGGTCGCCAGGCAAAAGTTCTTGTGTGGTCTTGACTTTGAAACAATGATAACTGTTTCTCTTTAAAATATTCCCTACAGTTCTTTCAATCAAATTCACTTCGTCGGCGATCTGTCTACTCGAACAAGGTGTCGTTTCTGCCAATGCACACACTTGTGTTTCTCTTATTTCCCGTTCCTCGAGTATTTGTCTAGGATGCGGTGATGGATTTGTGGAACAGCATTTTTTGCAATGTGCTGCCACACACCCACAATTCTAAAATTCATTAATAATTGAAAGGACAGTCGCTTCCGTAGGTACAGGTCTATCTGCAAAAGCCACTATGAATAGATTTCTAGTATCTTGTACAGAATTACCTCCAAAGAACCACTTAACGATCTGTACTTTCTCTGCGGTTGTGTAAATAGGCGGCATGTTTCAAAAGGTAATAATTGTCACGGTCTTTTGATTTCGCAACCACGGCTCGGCAAGAATGACTCGAGTCGCTGTGCGCTGTGTCGCATTGCCACGTGGTCAGTTAATGTGCCGGGTGTGGTAACAGGAGGGGCGCACAGCAGTGCGTCTCTGTTGTTTATGTGGTATTATCATATCATTGCGTTCCTTGTTGCTCGTGTAGATTTCTGTCTATACCCCAGATAAATTGTTTCCGATACTGTATAATCGATTCCTCAATACCAGAAAATTGACGGTAATGGTAAACTGGTTCTCAGATTATGTTAAACTGTTGAACACCAAATAAGTAGGAAGTCAAATCGTCAAAATAATGCTCTACATATTTCCCCTTCACTGTAAAAATTTAAAAGAATCTTTCGTTTCTAAGCCATGTTTTTTAATCTTGTTATTTTGTCTCAAGGTCATTGAGGCAATTACAAACAAATTGTTATCATGAATACTCAACAGAACATCAACAGAAAACAACTACTTTCCTGGCTGAAGCCACGCTGGACATTGAACTGCATCTGATATATATTGAGAGGATCCTAACTCAAAAAAAAATAATCTGAAAGTGTCAATTTGCATTCTCATTCAGATAGTTATTTGATTTTCTAAAAAAAAATAAAAAAATAATAGTTGACTTACAGGTGTTATTTATGGATGGTTCAAATTGATTCCCAAGAGATCGCCTATTCCATTTCTATTTTGAAAGCATGATAGTATATAAATATATATATATATATATATATATATATATATATATATATATATATATATATATATATAATATATATATATATAATATAGAATTCTGTTATGTTATGAATGACTTAGTTTTTTCTTCAGGGAGGTAAGCATTTGATGTGAAGTTTGTTTGCCAAATTACTTTCAACATAAAAAACTTCCGAATTTTCAGATATTCAGAAAATCTGTATGCTCAAGTACAGGATCTCCTGCAATTCCTTTGTCATCTCTTACTGGTTTCTTCAGTAATTGTTCTTTTTGAACAGTATAAACTTTTCACAGTAACGACATGGAACTTCATTTGTTTTTAATTCAATATTCTGGGGTTAATTTTTTACTATGAAGTGGAATTTTGTTGAATATTCGATTTTTCATGTCGTAATTTTTTTAATTTGATATTTGAGGTATAAGAATCGACAACGGAAGTGTTTTCATGAAGTATCAACAATGACTACAGAGTTGTTGTAGGGATTTTTGTATAGCTTTGCAGGGCGTGATAGTTCATGTCTTTCAAGTATATATATATATATATATATATATATATATATATATATATATATATATATATATATATATATATATATATATATATATATATATATATATATATATATATATATATATGTCTCACTTGACAGAAAGAAATATGTCGGTGCACTTTTCTTTGACTTATCCAAAGCATTTGACATTATTGACCCCGACATTATATGCAAAAAACTTTATTCACTTGGCTCAGTACCTTTCCATGGCTCAGATCTACCTAACTCTCAGGAAGATATATGTCAAAGTTGACAACTTTCATTCGCAGCAGTATGGCATTGATCTTGGAGTATCTCAAGGCTCTATATTGGGTCCTCTATTTTTTTTTTCTTTCATCAACGATATGCCTAATAAAATGAGCACAGATATGTAGTTTTGTTTGCAGATGATACAACGATCGCAGCAAATGCCGATAACCCAGACGAACTCCAAGAAAATTGAATGAATTGAGTCTCGAATTCACAGATTGGTGTCATAAAAATTATTTGGTGGTGAATGCAAAGAAAACTGTTGCGATTCAATTCCATTCCAGAACGAATATTTTTTTCTTATAACTTTCATGTTAGATTAGTTGATGAAATAATTGAATCATCAGATAACACCAAATTCCTTGGTTACATATATCGATGGTAACATCACCTGGGAGTCGGGTATGAATTAGACAATTGAGGTCCAATTTCAATGGAGCCCAACTATCAAATGTTTACTTTGCTCTTGTATATGCCCATGTTTCCTATAATATTGCTGTTCGGGGTTGTACCATAAAACTGAATCAAATACTTATCTCCCAGAAGGGGGTTATGCGACTAATATATAGAATAGACTGCAGAGAATCTTGTAGACCCCGCTTTATTGAGAATAAAATTATGTGCGCACCGTGCATTTATATTTACAAATGTACTCTGTTATTCCATGCATATCCCACCAGAAGAGGCGAGTTATTAAGACTTCAGAAACGGGAAATATTCTCAATTGAAGTAGTTGTTTTCTGTTAGACATTCACAAAAAAAAACTTTATTTTTATTGTGGATTTTTCAATTCACAGAAAAATATTTTTATTCAATATTGAGAATGTTTCCCTTTTCAACATAAATACCCCAAAAGAGGTTATCTTGATGATGGTAGATAGTGACTAAAGTTTATCTTTCAGTCGCAGATGATTCCACTTCTGATTTTATGAACGTCCTGTTCATATTTTCAAAAACTAAACTTTAGAAACATTCAACTCGTCTTCATGAAAATTGTCCGTCTTATAAGGGGGCAAAGATTTTATAATCACTTACCTGACGAGAATAGAAAACCTAAATAGGGAAAATTATTTCGAAGGGAAACTCAAAGAATTCTTGATTAATGGTTGCTTTTATAGTACTGGTGAGTATTTCAATCAATGGTATGTATCTCCATCTGACTTGTGGAATTGTTATTATGTGAAGATGTTGACTATATTTGAATTTTAATGACTGTCTGACGTATCCTATGTCATTTTAATGATCGTGAAGGATTCAATAAATTTTATTATTATCATTATTTAAAAACTTTGAACATTTTATTATGATTGAGTTTGCTTTATCTCCCTCTCCTTTCATTACGAAAATATTTCATTTCGAGTCATTCATGATTACCAAACAAAAATGCAGCAAGTAATGTTTTTCGAAGCAACATCGTGAGACGTTGATTAAAAAATGTTAACAGTGGAATTTTCGACTAAACAGATAAGTGAGGGTATTTAATGAAACGAATACAAGCATCATGATGGTACCTGATCAATAGAATTTTGAGAAATGTGTTTCACCAAATGTTCCACAAATATGAATAATAAGATACAAAATTGTTACTTTCACATTCACTGTTTGAAAATGCAAATAATCAAAGCAAATGATCCAATCTCCAACTTCAGTTCAGTGAGTTATGAAAGTGTACAAAATTATAATTTCTATGAAAACGATGCCATTTTTAGATAAACTGAAGTACGTACCATTATCACCTAATATGAACGTTCCTTCGTGCATACTATGGAAACAACTGGTTGTTATTCTACGAGTACATGAAATTAAAACCACTATATTCTTTGCATTTAAAATGAGTTGAATAATCCATAAATCATCGCCATTAAAACTGTTTGTGAATACCTAATCTACCCCTGATCTAAAAATATATGGCATGCTCCAACACCGTGCCTTGACCACAATAGCAATTGGAGAGAATGCAAACTTTTAAAAAGGAAACTTCAGTAATGGAACTGATGAGTCCCATTCCATTTATCACTCGACATGCTAATTGGAAATATCAAAGGTTTACGAGATAATATGGTGAGTGGAGACTGCGGGAAGACGTACAGTGGCCAAAAAATATTTGCAAAAAGAACACAAACATCGCAGCAAAATTAACGCATATTCATAGAATTCACAAATATGTAGTTCCGACCATGTGCAATACAAAATTCACAATACAGATAATCAAGCTGACATATATCCCCAAAACATCTGAATATCAGGTACATACAGGGTTCAATGAAAAAAAGTAGAATAGAAATGAAAAATATAATTTATATTCTGAAATATTTTGCTGATATCTTGTGTTCTCTCCTTGAGTAGTGACAACGGCTCAGCAACGACTTCTCATACTCAATATCAGTCCTTATTTGATTATGATCAATAGCCTCTCAAATTTCCACTAATCTCCTTCCTCAGCTCATATAAAGTAACTGTGGTCTGCTGCAGGGCTCTCAATTCTCTCCCAATATTATCCCCAAGTTGTTCAAGATGTTCGTTGGGGTTCAAATCAGAACGTCTCTCGGGCCAGAGCATTGCGACAAGATTGACTTCCTGCGCAAATACTGGCGGGCAATCCCATCAGTGTGTGGTCTCGCATTGTCGTGCAATAACATGAATTCCTCGCCAATGAAAGGAGCAAATGGAACAACATGGACTTCAAGAATATTGGTATAGTATATCCATCCTCAGTTGAATAATTCATCTTCTACTCAAAATATAGGGTTCATCAAAATCGTACATATTGTTATGTTGAAATATGAAGAAAACCGATAAAAAAATCATTCTCCGTATAAAGTATATAGTAGATCAAATTAAGTAAAAACTATTCCCGCGTGAAAACCTGTCGATAACTTGACCTACCGCTTATAGCATAAATTACCGTAAACCTCAACAGATTATACTTTATGGGATTGGGGATATAGATAATATAATCTATCAGTAGAACAGTGGTGTGGTGTTCCGGGCAGAGGCAGCCATGTAAGGTAAACAACTGCAAGAAAATTTTTGTGCAGTAGTCGAGAGTACACTAAACATTTTTGGCTCAAGCAAATCTTAAAATTTGTACAACAACCATTGAATGTGTTTGATACTAAAAATTTATTATTTAATGGCTACATAGTTAATAAATTGCAGGAAGATATTGTTGACGAGTTTGAAATATTATATATTGAAAAGGAAAATTGTAAACTCGACCTTCTAGAATGTTTGGAGGTCAATATTAAACAGAAAGTTAGGATACTTGCTTAGATTAATTTAAATAATTATAATTTGTTGAATTTGTTTCACCGAAGATTGAACAGTAGAACTACTTTGAAGATTGAACAGTAGAGCCACTTTGATGTGATTTTTGAATATATCGTAAATTTTCGAAGACGTAAAACACTTTTTTGGTGTTCAAAAATGGCAATTGTTACGAAGAAGAAAACAAGGAGAAAGTCCAGTTTTCTTTACGCGAAAAAGTGACTGCGGAGTGTTTATCGAAGGAATTTTTTGATAAATCTAACTTCTTCTAATTAGTGATTTACATGAACATTGAATAACAATAAGTGCAAAAAAATATATTTTCATATTTGAAACTGAGAGATAGTGGTCCAATCAATTCAAATTGATTTGAAAAAAAAAAATAATTTGATTTTCTCTGACGAATGAAATTTCAATTCATAAAATGGTTTCTCAGATGTGGAAATCACAAATGCGTTGGGTTTCAAAAGGATCACATTTTGTTTTTCAACTCAAGCAAATGTTTCACTTACATTGAGAAGTTCACACAACTCACAGAAAAAGGATTTCCACTCAACGGAAAGATCTTCTGAATATGAAGCCCTACCTCGGTTTCATGGCTAAGAAACCATTTCAGTGGACTTCAGTAGCAATCAACAACTGTTTCATGATTCATTCTTGAATGTGAAACTGCGGTATGGCTTTGGATTTGAAAGAAATTCACGTTGGAATTATAGAAAATTCCCAATGTAAGTAATTTGCTTAGGTAGAAAACTTCAATAAGAAACAAAAAAAATTAATTCCACATCTGAAAGAATTTCCTTGAATTCCAAATTTTATTTTTTATACAAAATGGAAAAGCGAAAATCCTTTTTTTTTTCAAATCCAACACAGTCTCCATAAAAACAATTATACAAAAACCTGTGGTAGAAGTCCATTGTATCTCAAAGTGGAGTGGTATGATTTTACGAAGTAGAAAAACTCAAAGTTATCTCCCAATTTGATATCGCAATCGATTAGTTATGTGATGGTGGATAGGTAAAAAACCATCGATTAGTACATGTTTCGAACCTCCATAGGTTCATCATCAGCTGAATGTAAAATTATGGAGAAGAAAAAGTGATGGGTAAAAACATTAATTATATGTCACGAATTCCTTAATTAATGACAAAGAAAAGGTTTGCCATTCAAAAATTATTATTTCCCATTTTTATCTCTAGGGAGGGTGAAGCCACTAGACGATATAAAAGGGTCTAACGACATGTCGATCAATGATAGCAATGAGTGGTGAATAAATGAATTTTACTAAAGTTCGAACAGATTTAGGCAGACGAAATGGCTCATCAACACAAAAGGAACGTTGAGAAAACAAGGATATGTCGTAGATCATTCTCTGGAAATAAAACGAAAGAATCGAAAATTTAAGAAGAGTTGATGATCCCAGTGGAGTAGTGCCCACCTTGGACTCAATTACCGACTATCCTGAATATACCCGCCAAGCCCAGGGGGATATCAAAAACGGTTACAATATTTTTGCTTGGATAGAAAAATAATTATTATTAACTTCCGGACCGTTCCTTATTATCACACTGAAAAAAAAGGATTTGTTAAATGAACCAAATTTATCAGCTCAATCTTATTGGCTTGACCCGACTGGATAATGTCATCCCAAAACACATGTGTATTCGATTGATGGAATCATCATATTGCGGTGACAAAATGGATTTCTCAATGCAATGCTAACATAAATTTGATTTTGATATATTTTCATCTCCAACTCATATTGAATGAAAATGTGTTCAAAAGAAATATAATATTTATTTGAATCAAACAACGGAAATATATTAATTCAAATAGAAGAATATTATATTGGTCGAATTATATGCGTTAGATGGCGAAGCGTTCGCACAACTAACCCTGACTTAGATAATGTTACCGAATAGCAAAGCCAACTCATCATGGTTGCGACGTCTGGACTTGAATGTTTGGTGTAGGCTCTCATGCTTGGTTGCTATATGTCAATTCAGTGGTGTTAATCCACTGAAATTATTACTTATTCGAATAAATCTGTTTAGTGAAGAGATCAGATTATTTTGATGGATTGATATTCCATTGAATTCATCAATTCGACATAAAAATTGTTTAATTAAGATTTTTGTCAAAGCAATCAGCAAATTTTGTAGATCTGGTCATTCGATTGAACCAAATAATTACATGGCTGGAACAACATTTCTGCCAAAACGAGTTATGAATAATTATGCAATTAGTTAGTTATTGAAACTTCAAATTTGATCCAAACAAGAAATAATTTGACCCATTTTGGGATTATATTTTTGGTGCATATAAGACACTTTCATTTGTTTGATTCAAATGAATGTTATCTGATTCAACAATTTTTTTTATGCACCCAATGGACCTACCAAAAAATTTTATTTGAGAAAATCCCTTCTGAATTCTTCAACAATCTCTTTGTCCAGATTGTTCACTGACATTTTTCTCGAACAAAAATAGGCAAAGATACATTTGGAGTTGCATAATAAATCTCCGCCTTTGGTCGGCATTTTCTATCGAAGCGCAAATCCTATTATGTTTATCAGGGGTGGATGATAAACCTCCTCCTCATTCGCTTAGAATGGATATCATATATGTAACTGCTGCTATAAACTCACCTCAACCATGACTACCAAATGTATACCACAGCAAACAATTACTGATCCTCCGCCAAAAGCAATCGTTTCCACAATTTTACTGTAGCGTTTCCCTGGACGTCCGTGAACCAGCATTCATCTACAATTAGTTATCAGACAGAATCTTGACTCATCAGGGAAGATCCCCCGTCTTCATTCAACTCCCCCCAATGGAGGTGTGCACGAGTAAACTCGAGCCGTGCTCTGCGATGTTCTGCAGTCAATAAAGGCCCTGTTGCTGTCCTGTATATCATCAAGTTCTGTTGCCTCAACCTTCTCCTGATGATATCTAGACTAATTTGGACATTATGTGCTAGTGGAAACTCATGTCGGAGCGATGTACTGGCCACAATCTTTGTTTAAGAGTTTGTATACCCAAAAATCTTGAATTGATGTAGTTATTCTCCTGTCCTAGTCTCCTAGGCTTGGTGCTTCTTCATGAAGGACTACCACTGCTTCACATTCTTGCTCAGATGAATTGATTCTGTCGTCTGTCAACATCCATATTTGCGTGAAATCACGAAAGGTATCCATTAAGTTTACCCACAAGATAAGTTGAAGTAATAAACTGGAACATGACATGAACACGAAAATATTATTTTCATCATTCCTCGGTGATTTCAAAAAACACATGTTTATAAATTTATAATTTTCTATTGAATAATCCGAATGTTGATGGTGGGCTTTTTTCATAAATAACTTGATGAAATTATCACGAGACACGTACAATCAAAAATTACAAACTAAAACTAGCCAACTTGGTTCTTATATACTACAAAAAATCTGATTAGAAACAAATACAAATTGCACAAAAAATGGAGAATATACAAAAACGAAAGAAATGAATTGCATCTTTCAGTATTGCGTAAAAAACAAATCAATACAGACTACTCCGAATTAGAAAATGATATAGCGACGGATGTGAAAAAAATTTAGTCATATATTTCTAACAAAAAAAATTAACTGAGATTACCATTGAGCATGTCACTGGAGGGACAAAAATTCGAAAGTTCCCAGGATATCTCCAATGGCTTCTTCGAGTTTCTCTCCTCAGTTTAAGGAAGTGATAATACTCCATCCAATATTGCCCCAGATTTAGACTCGGTGCACAGTACAATCTGTATTGACTCAATAAGTGAAGGGAAAATAAGGCAACGAATAAAAAAACTTGACAAATCAAAAAGCTGCGGCTCCGATAATATTCCTTCTATTTTCATAAAATCCTGTGTGGAGTTACTAATCGAGCCACTGTACATAATCTTCAATCACTTACTGAAAACGGGGACATTCCCCAAAATTTGGAAATTAGCCAACATGGGTCCAGTATATGAAAGCGAAAACCAGAGTCTGATTGAAAATTACAGAGCAGTATCACTTCTATGTATATTCGGAAAACTATTCGATGGAATAATAACAGACGAACTTTTTTTCATAGCAAAAAATCGCCTAACACATTTCCAACACGGGTTTTATCGGCAGCGTCTCTGTGTGACAGGGCTCTTGCCGTTAGTAGAAGGAACGCTAGAACATATGGAGGATGCCGTGTACACAGACTTCTCTGAGGGTTTTGACGAGGTCCACCATAGTACCTTGCTCATCAAACTGTAGAACTTCGGTGTGCACGGCAGCCTCCCAACGTGGATATCATCCCACCCATGTATAAGATGCCAGATTGTGAGACTCTATGATAATGTAACTGAAGTTACACGAGTAACCTTCCGGTGTCCCACATGGTAACATCTGGGACCTCTGAGTTCTCAATTTTCATAAATGATATCGGCTCTTGCTTCAACATAGTCATCATTAATTATACGCCGATGACTTGAAGATTCATTCTCTGATAGAACAGAAACTACAGCGAGTTTCTCTTCAACAAGATATTGATCGTTTATCTGACTTTTGTTATTCAAATAAGTTACATCTCAATGCTAATGAATGCTCGTCTATAACTTTTTCTCAAAAAAATGTTTGATCACACCTACGAAATAGATGATTCACCTCTGAAAGAAGTTCAGCAAATGAAGGATCTAGGCGTCATTCTCGATGAAAAAGTGTCGTTTGGAAATCATATTGACTATATGGTTGAAAAGGCACTGAGAAATCTTGGCTTCTCAGTCAGAAACTGTGAAGATTTTAGAAAACCTTTTCTGGTGTTGAGCTATTTCACTTACCCCTTTCAATTATATTTTTTTGTAGAGACATACTGTGTACTAGGTAGGGTAAACTGTATTTTATTTGTTGATAATTATCTTTAGTTCGATCTAGCTGAACATTTCTAATGTAATGATGAATCTTGTAATTTCTGTGCAACTCTATGATTGGAACTCTCTTGTTCTGTTGAGTTGCCGAAGCTGTGAATGAATAAATAAATAAATGTTTCCAGCAAAAAATACCGATGAAAGACATTTCAACAAACATCTATTTCATAATAGTGTTGGTTAGGAATTTACCGGATTGAAAATTCTGCAAATATGGCAATTATATTTCGCATCCAGTCCTCGATATTACTTCATTCAATGGGTAGTACGCCTTCGGACTACATCTACTATGCATCTCTTCAAATCGAAACAATCGGCTCCACGACCATCACCACCACTCGACAACGATCGACATTGCTGGTCATTCGCTTTTTGTTGCATCTACTGTGCACATCGTATACGTTCTGAATTGTGTTTTTCCAGTTGCCGTTTATAGCGCCATGGGAAAATCAAAGAAAAGGAGACGGATTAACTCTTCGGAAGATAGATAAATTGGATAAGAGAATGAAATTATATTGTAAATCCTCATCTGAAGATCGTCTTTCGAGCCTCGTCAACGTGATCGCCAATCTCCTAGCGAATTCTCAGCAATCAGCGTTATCGTCAGAGGGATCGCCGACAACAGAGCGTTTCAGGTTTGCATTCTCCATCGAGAAATTTTGACGAACGCAGGAATAATTTATTTGAAGATGTTGGGACGAATGTGACAGCAGATGCGACAGTCACGACCTGAATGGCGTGAGGTTCGGGAAACCGAGGGCTCCCGAAACGTATTGCTCTATCCGAGAAACAGGTTCACCCGAGTTGGAAATTCATAATGAATTGAAGCTATCAGGAGATATAATAGAAATCCTGGGGGGAGGACCCCATGGAAGAGAAACAAAAGTATCTCACATGATGCAGTGGTGTCCAGATGGGCTCACATTTTAGTGTTTGGTCTCCCACAAGAAGAAATTGATATACAGTGCTTCTCAAAATTCCCCTCCCTCCCTCTTATTTTTGGAACGATTATACATAAACAAGTGAAATTTGGAAACTGAATATAAAAGGAAGTAAACTTCCCTACTAGTGATGATAAATGACGAAATCGTCAAAGATGACGTCACAAGGCCATTGTGACCAATAATTTTAAATGGAACCCTACGGCAAGCGACACCTCTTTCAAAAAGTATCGAAAAAACCTATTTAATGATACTAATTTTGTTTGTGTTTATGCCAGTTTGGGGCAACTCGCTTTTAAAAACGCAAAGCTGTGATGAATTAAATCAGTTAATACTAAAATTCCAAATTCAAGCTCCGCCTCTGGATAGTTGTCAAATAAGCTCACGTTTTTGTTAGTCTCCCTGATTCGACGTTTTTGTAATTGTCCAAGTTTTTGTACATTTGATAATTTGTGTATTGTTGATCGAACGTTCACCTGTGTCAGCAGCTTTTGGTACTTCTAATATTTTTGTACATTTTAATAATTTGTTGAACTGTTGTGAGCCAAACGTTTGAGTGCTTCAAGAAGCGAAATGGTACGTGCTTTAGGTGATAAAGTAGCAGCGATCCTAATTCTTGGTGAAACTGGCCAAAATATTCATGTAGAAAAACGCATTTTTAATGAGAGGTTTCCCGATCGCCCCGTTCCGAGGACTTATCTAAGGGAGCTTCTTCGTAAGTTTGAAACAATGGGTAGTATTGATGATGCGAAACGATCTGGCAGACCACAAATTTCTGATGAGAAAAAAATTGATATACTGGCAGAAGTAATAGTTAATCCTACTCCTTCAACAACTCACGTTGCATCTACCTGTGAAGTCAGTCGAAGTACAGTACACAGGATGTTGAAAAAAAGAACAAATTTCATCCATACAAATTAAAAATGGTTCATCAACTCTCAGACGACGACCCAGACCGAAGACTAGAATTTTGTGAAAATATGGAAACTAAAATTAACCAGCAGCCAGTCTATATCAAAACAATTTGTTTTAGTGACGAAAGTACTTTCTATCTAAATGGAAATGTAAATACACAGAATGTATTGGAGTGACGCAAATCCTCACCTGTTTCGTGAAACAGATACCCAATTTCCCCAGAAGGTGAATGTTTGGGCAGGTATCCTGGGAAACCACATCGTTGGGCCGCTTTTTTTAAATACTTATTTAACTGGTGAGGCCTATCTGGAGCTGTTGCAAAACGCAATAGAACCGTCAATACTTGAAATTTTGGAAGATAATCCAAATGATTTTGGCAATTTGGAAATAAATTTCCAACAGGATGGTGCTCCTCCACACTATTACGGTGCAGTAGGACGGTATTTGGATGAGGAGTATCGTGGACGACGAGGTTCAACGGAATAGCCAGCTCGATCACCGGACCTCACACCTTTGGATTTTTCAGTGGGGATACCTCAAATCGGAGGTTCACGCCACTGAACCTGCCAATATTGACGTTTGAAAACAATGTATTGTTGCAGGATGTGAGGATGTTTCCGCAGACACATTTGCAAAAGTACCGGAAGAGTTTAAAAATAGGATATTTCACTGTCAGGAAGTGAATGGAGGTCACTTCGAGCACTTTCTTCAAGTAGATACTGATTCTTGAATCTGTAATCAATATCATACTGAATGGAATTTAAATTTTAATGTTTACTATTGAGCCATTAAAACTGCCATAAACACAAACAAAATGGGTATCATTGAATTGTTTTTTTCTATACCTTCTATAAGAGGTGTCGCTTGCCGTAGGGTTCCATATAAAATTATTGGTCACAATGGCCTTGTGACGTCATCTTTGACGATTTCGTCATCTATCATCACTAGTAGGGAAGTTTACAACCTTTAATTTTCAGTTTCCAAATTCCACTTGTTTATGTATAATCGTTCCAAAAATAAGAGGGGGGAGAGGACTTTTGAGAAGCACTGTATTATTAAAAAAATATAAAATACCAGAATACTGCCCACAACTATGAATCCCAATTATGAATCCAGAACTGAAGTCGATAGTATATGCTTCCCATACCAATAGGGACGCTACGCATTCTGAGTATCAGAAATATGTTGGGAAAGGATTGATTGCTCTAGGGACAGCAACTAAGGTATGTGTGGATAATGTAGATAAAAAAATGACATTAATGAGTTTGGCAGACGCAGGTAGAATTATGTTGAGTCTCTTTTTGACATCTCGACGATGAGAAGACAGTTGCTTTCTCCTGTGCTCAATGAAGCCGTGAGGGAAATGACGGACAAAGAACCACCTGTAGAATATCCATTCGGTTCTAATTTAGGTTCGAAAATACGAACGGTTAAAGCTAGCAAACGAGATTTGTGTTTCTGCGTCGGCACAAACACAACATATTATCCGATAATAAACGACCCCACCAATTAGTTTTGATGAAGAAGGGCGAGAGAAGATCATACATGCAATCCAACAGACAGTTAATTTTCAGCCGCCTGGCCCATTACAAGAAGGCCACAAAAGGGGAAATCCCCTAAATAGAAAGACGGACCACCCATCCAAGCAGACAGTTGTGATAAGTAATGATTTTCCTGCAGGTCGACTAACGATGTTTTTAGACAGATTGGAAAAGGAGTCTCAAAACCCCATTATTGTGTCTTGGGTAAATGGATAAAAAATAAATTTCACTGATCTTTCCACCTTGTTCAAATAATATGATCAACAAACTTCACTCGCCAACAGAAATCCAAGAAATAAAATATCTATAGATGATATGTTATCGAGGGGAGCCGTAGTTGAATGTGACCTCAATGAAAAACAACATATTTCGCCTTTTTTCTTGCAGACAAGACAGATGGCAGCAAAAGGTACATAATGAACCTGAAACGACTCAATTCACATATCAGAACACTCCATTTCAAAATGGAGGATCATCGCACTGCTATGAAACTATTATTCGAATGAAATATTCATGACAACCGTTGATCTCAAGGATGCATATATGCAATTCCGATACATAAAAGTTATCGGAGATACATTCGATTCAATTTTCGGCATCGTTTATTTGAATTTACTTTTATGTCATTCGGAATGTCTTCAGCGCCATTTTGTTCCAAAATCATGAAACCCGTCATTGGTCACTTGAGGACTTGGGGGATTTCATGTGTGAACTACCTTGATGATTTCTTGATTTTTGAAGACTCATATCATGCCGGTTTGAAAAACACTGGTAATGTAATCAATCTTCTCACTTCACTTGGGTTCATGATGAACTACCAAAAGATTCATCCAACACCAACTATATCTGGAAACATTTGGGATTTCTTCAAGATAGCAGAAGTATGCAAATTGAACTACCAGTGGAGAAGAGGGTTCGTATTGATAAATATGCTAGATCTTTTTTGCGGTGTAATACTTGCAAATTACGTGATTTGGCAAAATTTGAGAAAATTAGTGTCAGCTTGCCCTGCTGTGGAGTAGTTTATTAGAAATATTCATAGATGCGTCTTTAACTGGCTGGGGTACTTTCTGTAACGAATAGAGTACTCTTGGATCCTGGTTATCACAAGAAATAAAACTCCACATGAATATTTCAGAAGTAAAAGCAATTTTTCACGATCTCAAATGTTTCGCAAACGATTTGGTCTCTCGTTATATTTTGATAAGATGTGATAACACCACTGCCATTTCATGCGTCAATAGAATGGAAAGCATTCGATTTCCTGAATTGAACAAAGTCTCAAGAGGTGCGAGTCACGAAACATTTGGATTTTTGCATCATATATCAGCTCAAAAGAAAATGTAAGCGCTGATTTCGAGTCACGTCGCATCATGAATAGCGACTGGACAGAATGGTCAATATCACAGAAAGCATTCAAAATAAGAATTCCTTCATTTGTACAACTACAGGTAGACCTATTCATTCTCAGATGTAAAAAAAACTTCTTAACAAATAATTGAATCGACGAAAAATCAACTGAAAAGCAAAAAATAAAATAAACCTCAGTCTAAATGATAATTGAACTCCTAAAGTAATGTGAGTAACTGATTTTGAGTCGGCGCCAAACAAACAATTATCGAAGATCATTATATTACTTTGAAAGAAGTAATCAAAATGCAGCCGTGTATCTCGCTGCCATCATTTTACGCTTCACCTAATTCAATTGCTAGTTTGTTTGGCGCCGACTCAAAATCAGTTACTCACATTAGTTTAGGAGCTCAATTATCATTTAGACTAAGGTTTATTTTATTTTTTGCTTTTAAGTTGATTTTTTAGCCGGTTTAATTTTTTGTTAAAAAGTTTTTATTTTACAATTGTTGGTTGCTGAAATCTACTAATTACTACCTACTTAATTTTTGATTACTTCCAAAATACTTACTTACCTAGCTTACTTCAACTTTAATTTAAATAATATGATTTTCTATTTTAACTATTTATTGTTATATAATATAAATTAATTTCGAAAGTTCTGGTTGGTTGATTCCATCACTTTGTATATAATTCTATCCTCCCATAGAATGTTATCATTTTGACGGATGTAAAAGGGTCTGTCAATGTCAACTACATATGTGTGCCAGAGTTCATAAGTGAAAAATCAATCATCCCCTATTTTTCTATCCATAGGGGTGGATCATTTCATTTCAAATTGGGATATGATCAACTATGAGGTATACCCTTTCTAATAAAAAAAAAATCGGAAAACCCACTACAAAGTTATGCCTGATAGAATCGGTTAACGGACCGAAATTCAGAGGGTGAACGATCAATATCCTCCATTTTGTTACCCTTAGGAATGGATTTTGATGTTCAAATTGGAATGGGACCACCTTCGAAGTACACCCTATTCAATGAAAAAATAATCATCGGAATCGAAACGCTCTGTGAAAAGTTATGTGTGATCATACATAAAAAATAAAATAAAAAAATATACGTGTCGAATAGAGAACATCCTCCTTTTTGGTTTCGTCGGTTAAAAATACGTTTCATGGTGTAGAGATCCCAGATCCTTAGCCGTCGATGCATTCACAATGAGCTGGAAACACTTTTATTTTCATGCATTTCCCCCTTTTGATTTTACAGGTATTACAAAAATTCATCACGGTGCGGAAGATATCGTAATGGTGCCCGATTGGCCTTCTCAATCTTGTTATTTACTTTTCCAGAAACTTAAACAAGAAAAATGAATTAAATTTGCACCTACTCCTGACTTATTATCTTGTTAATCCAACAGAACCCATCGCTAGCCTGAAAACTCATCCTGGTGGCAGCCAAATTATCTCCCAAGCATTTTTGGTGAAAAATATTCCCGATTCAGCTATCCATACTCTGATGTCATCTATCAATGAATCAACATTGAAACAATACTACGGATTATGATGGCAATATTGTTTCGAAAGGGATATTTCAATGTACATCAACATCATCAGAAGTAATAGATTTTTTGCAAGGTGTTTCTGGAGAAAGGAACTATGAATATGGAGCTATCAACTAACATAGATCTGCTTTATCTCTTATTATGTTCAATGAAATGGCTTCGGATCCCTTCATGGAGAGATTCATGCATGCAAGGAATGACCCGCCTCAGACCCTCACGTCCTAGGTATGATAGGACTTGGGATCCATGTCAAATCCTTTCATTTATCGAAAAGTTACAATAACCTCTCAGTCTTGATCATAGGTGGGAGGATACAAACTCTGTCGTTGATTAGACTATCAAATAATAATATAGGGGAGGAACCAATTGGAGTTTTGATCAGTTCTCCAGTCAAAACTTCTGGACTGAAGAAAATTAACCTATTCTGCGAATCCTGTTCATTTTTATGAATCAAAGTTGTGCGTAGCTTCTCTTCTTTGTGAATACATAGGAATCACCAAGAATCTAAAGAGCCTCGAGAAGAATCTTCTCTTCTTAGTTACCCGAAAACCTCATTCTATAGCAAATAAACACACCACCAGTAAGTGGGTGGAAAAGAGGCTTGCAGCAGCTGGGATTGACACCTATTCCAAACCACACTCCACCATACATGCCCCGACATCAGCAGCTTTGAGAGGTGGAATTTCTCTAGAAGATGTTTGTAGAACTGTAGGGTAAACTGGACATTCATCAACTTTCGCGAAATTCTACAACCGCCCATTTTGCAAGAAATCTGATTTGCGGAAACAGTCATCAATTGCAAAGAAAAAAAAACTGATGGTTTAACTCACCCCCTGAATTTTCATTATTACATAAATTCATCCTCTGATTCCTCTGCTTTGGTTCACATAATATTGTAATTTTGCTTCATTTTCTACTTTGTTGTTGCATTATTTTCAGTAGTCATCAACTTACAAGTAGTATTATATTCATGAGGAAAAATAACAACTGCAAATACTTCGAACATCTACCAAGTGAATAAGAGTAATGTCGAGGACTGGATGCAAAATATAATAAACAGATCAAACGAACTCAGCTGAAGTGACGTTCGATCTAAATGATATGAAGCATCCAGTCCGAAGATATTTGTTCCCATTCCCGCCCTTTCTTAGCCCTATTTTGCAGTTGTGAAGTAGATACTTTGGAGGAATGTCAAGCAATGTCGAATGAAATCGAGTGGTGGTGATTATTGGGGAGCCGAGTAATTTAATTTGAAGAGATGCATAGTTGATGTAGTCCGAGGACGTACTACCTAGTTGATAAAGTAATATCTTCAGACTGGATGCTTCATATAATTGAGATCAAACATCACTTCAGGTGAGTTCCTTTGATCTGTTGATTATGCGTTGATTGTGCGACGAATTGTAGACACACAATTCACGATTCCCGCCTGTACCTATGACAGGGCACGCTATTAATTTTGAAGATACACGATCATAATGACAAGAACCCTCTTTTCAAGAACAACTCAATAAACCATCGAAATTGGCAGCGACCACATAGTCTCAATGAAAGTGGTCTTCCAGGGTTATACCAGCTTTACACTAAGTCAGGCACGTAGAAGTTCGGTCAGGAGGGATAGACATGCGCACATAGGTGTGATTATCCATCATACCTAGGGAGCACGAAGTGATCAGACTAATTCAAATCTACGAGAAAGCGAAATGTGATAACTTCCTTATGGTTATAACAATCTTGTATTTAAATCTTTCTACGGAATGTTCTTGGGAGCCTAGAAAAATGGTCACTTGATTCCACACTACAATGCTCCTTGTCGAAAATTAAGTATATGCTATTGCCGAAGACGTATCAAGAACACTCATTTGAGCTTATGTATACACCAGTACAATCGGAACATGAATATGGCCCCATCGTATACAATTCACCAAAGAAAAGTTAGCTCACAATGTGGAGCTTGACCATGTTCAATCGCTAGGCAGCGATACTTAACTCTTCAATGTGCCACCTCAGTTGCCTCGCATCCAACAAAACCATTATACTCCAGTGTGTTGTCATTCGCTTCAAAAACAATAAACCAGTAACTTCAGAATCGATATGAAAATCTTTGGGAGGATGAACGAAAATATCTCGCATAGTAATTATATGAATCCAAAGATTCAAAATATTATGCACAACCTTTTCTTTCCTTGGTCTATACCTATTTTGGTGACACTAGCCTTGCCTCTTCGAAAAAATCTGAAATCTACTAGGGTAGTTTACCAACTGTTTCACCTACATTTATACATACGCCCCAGCAACGGAGAGAGAAATGGAAGCCTTTGCACTACAGAAGACTACAATGCAGTTAACCACAAATCACTACTATTCACATAAGTTAATAATATAGAGTTGGGTGGGCGACAAAGTTCACGAATACAAGGAAACCAAACCCATTCCCACCGATTCCCGCAGTATGTTATCTGCATTATTTCGAACGTTCCCACTGACACAATATTCAATTCGATACGGGGAAAACAGAAATGGCCGGTTTCCTTTTCTTTGCGCTGGCGTCTCTATTTTTGGGAATATGGAAATGTGTTCGGGAAACTATCTTCTCTGTTTTTGATTTGCTTCGATTTTCAATACGACGTTTCGTTCTTTGGGGGCCACCCTCAACTCCAATTTTTTGAATATGGACCTGTATTTTTTCCAATGAATGTAAGTAGTTCTTATCGTACAGAGTTCAGATATTTATCTAACCTGGTTTTTGTTTTTACATTTTTGCCCATAAATTCCATCATCAAGGTCCGAACAATTAAAATTCCAAATTTTATTTTCTACTCATTTTGCTCTTGCCTTCGCAGGCAAAAGGCGATATTCCACTTTAATTCACACATCAAACCTAAAACTAATTAAAATTTGAGACAGAAAACTATTAAAATAACAAAGGACAACAATTGATACCTCAAGTACACATTTGTTTAGTCATCGCTACCGACATCTAATAAGGTGTTCAAATTGACGCCCACCATTTCTCAAACACATGTTCACTCTGAAAATGGTATGCTTGTGGAAATTTTCAGCATTCGGGAAGATCTGGGTCTCGAGGTGAAGTCGGATGATAACAAACGCACTTCGGTGAAGTTGCCCATCAACTGATTGGCTAGCGTGTTACGATGCACAGACATTCTTTCATTGTACTTGACACTGAGATGGTGGGTGTTTTCTTCGACAGATCCCACTGGAATGTTGTGTTGAATAATCTTGTTGGGAACCTTGTGAGGTGCATCGACGATGGCATGAAGAACTTCATTTTAGAACCACTGCAGGATGACAATGATGGAGTTGTTTGCGGTACCCCGCACGTCCACACAGATTTAAGGATGACTTCGTAAAGAAGTAGTTTGTTATCTGAGGACAGTTTTGATCTTTGGACAATTAGCCAATACATTTGACTTAGTTTGAGTTCTTGTTGCTTGTGCTTGGTGAGGTGAATATTTGTTTCTTCCGTGTGGGACGTCGATCCCAGTGCATACCAAGATATTTGGCATCTTCAGCTTGTAGGAGTTGAAAGTTGTTGATTTTTACGAGTGGACATGTTTCTCTGCGCAATGTGAAGGTAACATGTATAGATTTCGCTCCGTTGGCCCTAATACGCCATATTTCGATCCAGTTTTGAATTTTATGGGGTTTATTTGCCGGCAGATTTCTCAAAGCGAAAGGTAGATCAGTGAGATGCCAAAACTGCAGTATCATCGACACATGTAGTGGTTCTTGTTGTATACAGAAGATATAATATTGGTCCAAGGATGCCTGAGTGTATCTGTTGTGATTGGGAGAATTCACCATCTGGTTTCACCAAGAGGTGTCTTTCCTTTAGATTAGATTTGAGCAATTGAAACTGAGAGAGGAAAGCTTTTCTACTAGAATTCCCAAAGCACAGTGCCAAACCTCATAGAAAGCCTGAGAAGTACTTGTTTCAGTGTAACATGTATGTCTTGAATACAAACTGATGCCCTGGGATTGTTTTTCTTTTATTAAATTCAGTATTTTGACATATAATTTCCCTAATACTTTGTATGGCGTGGGTGATAAGCTCATCCGCCTGAACGACGAGACATCTTCTGGCGTTTCTCCCAGTTTGGGAATCGTGATGATCTGAGAAACTTTTCCAGGAGTAGGGAAAAGTAATTCGTTAGCAGCATATCATTGGAGTACAGGTTATCAGCTTATAACATTTTTTGGGTGAGTATCGTAGGATTTTTCTAGAGATTATGTCGAATCTGAGTGTATTTTATATGTTGATTTACTTCATTATGTCCACTTCTTTGATCGTCACCTTGTCATGCGGTGAAGGAGAAGCACATCCAAGAAGTTAGTTATTTCGTTTCATTCTTCTGTAGTTAGTGCAAAAGAAAAGGTTTGAAGAAGTTTTTCGAATGTTAATGAAGTGGTTGCAAAACAATTAAGTAATAGATTTGTTTAAAAATATGAACAGGGTATTCATGAAATCAGATCTGCGACTCAAAGATGAACTGTAGTCACCATCTTCCATTGTTCAAGATGTTGATAAGGAAAACATTCTCAGTTTTATATTGATTAGAAATATTTTTCTGTGAATTGAAACATCCACAAAAAATATGAAGATTTTCTGTGAACATCTAACAGAAAACAACTATATATATATATATATATATATATATATATATATATATATATGTGAAAGGGCCCTAACTCAAAAGAAAAATCTGAAGCTAAAAATTAGATTTTCCATTCCAGTCTCAACTAAAAACTCATATAGATGAATAAGATAAAAAAATCCAAGAAATCCAAGAAGGAGCACTCACAGAAAAATATTTCCATTCAATATTGGGAATGTTTCCCTTTTCAACTTCAGTATCGCCTAGGACTTGATTTAGGATTTTTTTCAAGCAGAAAAGGCTGGTGTCACATAGCAGAATAGGGATTGGCCAGGATATGTAGGGACTAACCATATTATTTGGGAACTCTCAGATGAAAAGTTACCATGGGAAATATTTAGTTCACCCTCTCATAGAGCTATCGAAACCATTGGTTATCACATTGGGGTATACTGATTAGATTTGGATTCGTGAGAACACAGGTGCATATTGAAAAGTTAGTACTGTCACTCACAGTTTGGGTTCACACTACAAACTAGTGCAAATTACTCCTAGAAAAATCGATTTTAGTGCGTTGTTCCAGATCTTTGGGAACAATTTCCTTTCCTGAGTTGTAAAGTTAGAGCCGAGGTCCACTTTTGATCGTATATGTGTTTCATATATTCCGACTGATATGGTGGAATCTGTCACTCAATATTTAGATGCAATTGATTTCATGGGATCTAGCTCTTCCTGGTAGGATTCTCCTAGATGCATGACATGGAGCAGTTGAGTTTTTTGACGGAAGTAATGCCTCGAAATTTGATATTATTGACATATCCAATGCTGATATCATTTGGTATGAGCTCAGATGGATATGAATGATGTTTCTTCGAAAACAGCATACACTTTGTTTGTTTCCGATTGGGAGAATCGTAACCCTGATTCAAGTTACCATTTTTCTGGGCTCATGAAAAATTTTTGTAGAACGGATGTTTGAATACGACCTCTAGAGTAACGTCGTCTGCATGTTTTGCTTTCATTAGAATCATTTCATCTTGCCGTTAATGGAAGAAAATAATGTGACACTCAAGGATGATCCTTGTGGTATTTCATTTTCTTGGGTTCTTGCAAATGTCTCTCTTGAGAAATATTGAGAAGGATTGCTGAGTATTGGACCAGTTTTCTAACTTTATACCACCAAACAGTATCATAAGCTCTGGTTATACCGAAGGAAATCGCGAGGGTTTTATTGATGTTGCTGAAAAAAATCAGTGATTTCATGTATTGAAATTGGTTTATTAAGTGGGGTGTGAGGTGAAATTCCATGTGTGAGTTTTCTCTTGATGAAATCTGGATATTGCTCATTATTAAGAGACCGTTGTTGGTAGGAAGAGGCTAGTTCTTCTGTTATTCCTGGTGTTGAGTGTTTGTTTCTTTCCAAATTCCTTTGACTTCATTCCAAACAAGTATATCGGAGCTGAAGTATCTATGCTTGACAAAAATTGAATCCATGATTCCAGTCTACTCTTTTATCAATGTATCTCGCCCTCGCACTCGCGCTCAATCATTTGAATTTAATGCCGTTTTATTTCGTTTTATGTTTTTTAAATGTGTTCAGCTCTCGTTTGGATTGTTTGATAACTTTATGGATGGCTCAGCGAACGGAATAATAATATCAGGAAATTATTCGACTATGGCGTTGATTCGTTTGTTTTTATTGTTCAATGGATGATGTGAAGCCCGTCCAATTAGCGGATTTATTCTGCCTTTTTCCTCGGTATCACATTTTGAGTAATATCACTCCTATCGAGGTATGCAAGAGATTCTTGCTAATAGTACTTTGGAATCAGATAATATCACATTTAAACGGTTAAAACAGATCACGAAACGCTGAAGATGATTTACAAAAAACCAGTGAATATATATCCTTTGAGGTTGGAAAGGTATTATGGTGAGCGAAATGAAGTATGAAAAGATTGCTGTAGAGAGAGAGAGAGAGAGAAAGCGAGGTCATATTTTTAATGTGTATGAAAGTATGCTAGTTATGAAAAAGTTAAAATGTTACTTTTAAAGAAGATCAAATAATAATAATAATTTTAAGAGCAAAATAATCGATATTTTGGCCAATCATGTCTAAAGAGATATAATATTACCTTAGTAATTGTCTAGTGTGTCTAACTTATCAGAGAAAAGATTTTTGTTTTTTTTGGTAGGCGAAAACAGTTGTATGTCACACGTGCCCCCCGTTTCGCTCCGCTTGCTCGTGCAGCTAATAGATGAGCTCATTCTGCTCTTGTGACACAATATACTATTTGTGCCCAATTTTTTTCCATTCGGTTGAAACGTGTGACCTCCACTTTGTTGACAAATTTCGTAATATCCCTTATGTATTTATATATATATATTTATATATAGGTTCACCCGAGTTGGAAATTCATAATGAATTGAAGCTGTCAGGGGATACATTAGAAATCATGGGGGGAGGACCCCATGGAAGAAAAACAAAAGTATCTCACATGATGCAGCGGTGTCCAGATGGGCTCATATTTCAGTGTCTGGTCTCCCACAAGGAGAAATTGATATACAGGGCTTCTCAAAAGTCCCTCCCCCCCCTCTTATTTTTGGAACGATTATACATAAACAAGTCAAATTTGGAAACTGAATATTAAAGGTTGTGAACTTCCCTACTAGTGATGATAGATGACTGAATCGTCAAAGATGACGTCACAAGGCCATTGTGACCAATAATTCTGAATGGAACCCTACGGCAAGCGACACCTCTTTTAAAAAGTATCGAAAAAACCCATTCAAGATACTAATTTTGTTGTGTTTATGGCAGTTTTGGCAACCCGCTTTTAAAAAACGCAAAGCTGTATGATTAAATCAGTTAATACTGAAATTCAAAATTCAAGCTCCGCCTCTGAATAGTTGTCAAATAAGCTGACGTTTTTCGTTAGTCTCCCTAATTCGACGTTTTTGTGATTGTCCAAGTTTTTGTACATAATTTGTATATTGTTGATCGAACGTTTAAGCAGCTTTTGGTACTTTTATATTTTTGTACATTTTAATAATTTGTTAAACTGTTATGAGCCGAACGTTCAAGTGCTTCAAGAAGCGAAATGGTACGTGCTTTAGGTGATAAAGTAGCAGCGATCCTAATTCTTGGTGAAACTGGACAAAATATTCATGCAGCAGAACGCATTTTTTATTAGAGGTTTCCCGATCGCCCCGTTTCGAGGACTCATTCAAGGTTTGGAATTGGAACAAGGGTAGTATTAATGATGCGAAACGATCTGGCAGACCACAAATTTCTGATGAGCAAAAATTGATATACTGGCAGAAGTAATAGTTAATCCTACTTCTTCAACAACTCACGTTACATCTATCTGTGAAATCAGTCAAAGTATAGTACACAGAGTGTTAAAAAAAATCAAATTTCATCCATAAAAATTGAAAATGGTTCATCAACTCTCAGACGACGACCCAGACCGAAGACTACAATCTTGTGAAAATATGGAAACTGAAATTAACCAACAGCCAGAGTATGTCGTAACGATTTGTTTTAGTGACGACAGTACTTTCCATCTAAATGGAAATGTTATTACACAGAATGTGAGGTATTGGAGTGACGCAAATCCTCACCTGTTCCGTGAAACACATACCCAATTTCCCCAGAAGGTGAATGTTTGGGCAGGTATCCTGGAAAACCACATCGTTGGGCCTCTTTTTTTAAATACTAATTTAACTGGTGAGGTTTATCTGGAATTTGGGAAATAACATTCCAATAGGATGGTGCTCCTCCACACAATTACGGTGCAGTTAGACGGTATTTGGATGAGGAGTATCGTGGTAGATGGATTGGACGACGAGGTTCAACGGAATGGCCAGCTCGATCACCGGACCTCATACCTTTGGATTTTTTCTGTGGGGGTACCTCAAATCGAAGGTTTACGCCACTGAACCTGACAATATCGACGTTTTAAAACAACGAATTGTTGCAGAATGTGAGTCTGTTTCCGCAGACACATTTGCAAAAGTACGAGAAGAGTTCAAAAATAGGATATTTCACTGTCAGGAAGTGAATGGAGTTCACTTCGAGCAATTTCTTCGAGTAGATACTGATTCTTAAATCTGTAATTAATATCATACTGAATGGAATTCAAATTTTAATGTTTACTAATGAGCCATCAAAACTGCCATAAACACAAACAAAATTAGTATCGTTGAATAGGTTTTTTCGTTTCTTTTTAAAAGAGGTGTCGCTTGCCGTAACGTTCCATTTGAAATTATTGGCCACAATGGCCTTGTGACGTCATCTTTGACGATTTCGTCATCTATCATCACTAGTAGGGAAGTTTACAACCATTAATATTTAGTTTCCAAATTTCACTTCAAAAATAAGAGGGAGGGAAGGGACTTTTGAGAAGCACTGTATATATGAGTGAAAGGAATTTTAGTGCATTTCAGACGAAACTTCGAAGAAAAAAACCATCTTCGAGCAGGATTCGAACCTGCGGCCTCTATATCCATAGTCATACGCTCTACCAACTGAACTATCGAAGACACAAGGTTCCGTCTGCGATTCGAAATACTGTTTTTACCTAGAATTCACTGTTAGTTTTTGCTGGGATGGATTATGAAAGTGAAGGATCTGATACACCATCGGTCATCAATACCAATTTTTGCTTTTTCCTAACGTCGCCATGGATTGTTGGCTCCAGTGATGGTTCGGGGGACGCTGAACAAATTGTCAAATATGAATTACGAAAGTGAAAATAGCGTCTGTGAATGAATCAGTAAAGGAAATTTTTGTGGCATTCCAGACGAAATTTTAAATTGAAAAAATAACCTCCATAATCCATCCCAACAACAAATAACATTAAATTCTGGGAAAAAGCGGTATTTCGAATCGTAGACAAAGCCTTGTGTCTTCGATAGCTCAGTGCTCAGCATGTGACCAGAGATCTAGAGGACGCAGTCTCGAGTTTCGTCTGAAATGCCACAAAAATTTCCTTCTACACATTTGAACTGATGGTATTTTTTGGTTCTGGGAACCATGATCGGTGAAAATATGTGACAATTTTTCGAAAGTCTTGTTGTGATGACGGGGCCGATAAGTAGTAGTATTTCTATTTAAATTTACCTAAAAATCCAATATAGTTCTGAATAGAAACAGAAAATCACTGAAATAGCCACAGATAGAGGTGACGTGAACGATGATTATAATGAAATTCATGAACATTTTCACAATGTCAGATAATTCATCAGATATGATTTCCCCTGAAGATTTAAATTATTTCGATAACATTGCTGAAACTTCAATCAACATCCTACCCTCCACCAACGACAATTCGGAGAGTTATTCTATAGGTTCTCACGAAAAAACCCAGATAAGGATTGTATTTTTTCTGGAGTCACATATAATCAAGTTCTTGAAATAATCAATCATAAAAAAAACTAAAAGTAACGATGCATATTCTATTAACATAAAAATTCTCAACTATATTATTCTCATTCCTCTCACCAACCTTATCAATCGAAGTACAAGGAAATAATGTTTTCTCGAAATGTTCAAAAGTGTTACCTTCATTTGGAGGTGATTGCATAGACGACCCAAACAAATTACAGACCTTAATCTATTGTGCCAATATCTGAAAAAAAACTTTCAATCTATTTGGTAGTTGTCAATTCGGCTTTAGGGCTAATTTATTGACAACCTCGGCAATTAATCCATTAATTAATGTGGTTGAAGGCTTTGAGACCAAAGAATATGTACATGCACAATTCTAAGACCTAAGTAGGCTTTTGACTGTGTACCGCACGATATTTAAGTTGAAACATTGAAATTTTATAACTTTTCCGAAGTAGCTAAAGAATTATTAGGTCCTTTTTGACGGACAGAACTAAATTCATTCATTTAAGGGACGTCAGCCCTAAATCAAATAACATTGAATATGAAGTACCACAAGGCTCTGTTCTAGGTCCAGTCTCAATTTTCATTTATGTTAATGACTTGCCAAATAGTGCTCCATCAGCAAATTTCGCCTTTTTTGCTGACGACCCCACATTAACCCATTCAAATAGTGATTTCAGCATGCTGTTACCTGAGACCATGTAGTCTTTTTTTGACACAGTCTTGGCTCAATTATAATACGTTAGTCCTAAACAAGGACAAGTCTGAGACATTGATTTTCAGTTCGAAACAACATTGAGAGCCTAACAACTCAGATTGCGTTGAGTTGTTGGAAAGTAAATTGTTATGGGAAGAACATACGGTTTTTGTTCGCAGGAATATATCACGGAAAATCTGTTTACTACGCAACCTACAATATTTTTTGACACAGACAACATTATTTATATCAATGGCTCACCATGCACTCATCCAGTCTTCGATATTCTATGCTTCATCAGTGTGGGGCCACTCAGCACATGCCTCAACAGTTTTTTCCATGCGAAGGAAGGCTGCTAGAATAATTGCTGGATTGCCATATAGAGATGATTGTGGGGGTGCATTCAAACATTTTAAGATTTACCCTGCCCTGTGCTTACATATTGCAATATCTTATGCACATAAAAACAAACTTTGAAGACTACAGAACAGATGAAACGAGTAACGGGACAAGCTATTATGCAATCAAGTTCTTTAATGTTTTACCATATGATGTCCAAGTTCGCGAGTGCGTACATTCAAGATCAGTTATTGGCCAATCCAATCCAATCCAATAATTATTTGTACTTTTCAATATTTACATTTCATGACTAACTTGAAAGCTAACTATATACATATTTACATATATTTACAATATTTGTATCATGATACGAGCTGACGGTTGCGCAACCCCCAGCCCGGAGGGGGCCGACACGACCCCCCGGGTGCCTTTGCAAGCCTCCAGGGAGCGTCCCGGTCCCAAGACGGGCTATTACCTACGAGTGAACGAAGAGTGAGCCCCTCCCAGCAGATCTTAACGCCGTTCTCTTGAGCTTACAAGTCAGTACATGTCTTTTTATGTGTTTTTCCAGCCTCCTACTTAACGTTTATGCTAGAGTTTGTAGTTTTTCCTTTACGATTTTTGACTTTGTGAGTGTTTATTTTTGTAGTTTATTCCCAGGAAAAGTTAATATAAAAACCTGGTTAGGGGTTTGTCATGTGATTTGTGTGTGTTTAGGGTAATTGTGTTTTTTCATTTTGAGTGCTGTTTGAGTTGTTTGTATTGTTTGTGGGTGTTAGTTTATGTCTGCATTTGGGTTTTGTTTTTGAGTTATTTTTATATTTGTGTCTACATTTGAGTTAGGTTTTGTGTTGTGTGTGTTTGTGTTTTTTTGTTTTATTGTTTCCTGTATTCAGCTTGCCGGTTTTGCTCACAACTGCTGTGCCTCGGGAGAGTCTGGGGGGATTTGCGGCATATGCCGCAGTACCCCACACGTCCCCCCGGCACCTCGGCCGCTCGCGTTGCGACAAGCTGTTGTAATATTTGAGTCTGGATTACTAGCATTCTCTGTATGTCTTGTTACGTCAGTAAAATTTGTGTCATAGCTTCTTGGCTTTGCAGTTGTGCTTGAGTAAGCGCCAAAATCTGCTGGGTCAGGCCTCCCCCCTCTTCCACTCTGGTTTGGGGTCCTGCGTCATTTGGCTGTTTTGAAGTATTTGAATAACGCCATGGTTCTCGCCCTCGTGGGCCTGTTGAGGGGCGAGTTGGCTCTCTTGTGTTGAGTGTTCTAGGTTCCGTCATTTGTCCTAGGTTTCTTATGGGGTGTGTTGTGGCTTGACTTCTTTCTCTGCCATTCTTCGGATATAAGCCTCGCATTTCCGGTAGTTTGCCGGGTGCTCTTTCATGCAGTTGGCACATCGTGCCGGTATATCTGGGCTTTTTTGGCATTCATTTGTCAGGTGTTCTTCTGCGCACTTTAGGCACTTAGGTGAGAGGTTGCAATTCTTGCGGCATGCCTTCACCTTTGGCATCTCCTACATTGTGTCGCTTCGCCATCTGTTTTCCTGGTCTCCCAATCTACTACTGTTTTGTGTAGAGTTTTTATTTGCTTTTTCAGGTACGGTAGAGTGATTCTCCTGAGGTTATTACTAAGTAGAGTGGTCTTTTAGTTTTCTTCATCTGATATATATTGATGGTTTTCAGGTCGTGCTCTTTTAATAGCCACTTGCTGATGTCATCTACAGCTGGTCATTGTCAAGTCCTTTCAAGACAAAGGCGTGCTGTTTTTCAGCCTTGTTGGTAAAGGTGAAAAACCCTATGCCTTTCTCTTTTATGAACTCCTTGACTACCATGAAATCCTCATCACACTCTGTATGTATGTGCGTATTCTGCTGTGTATACTTTGTATTTACATTTCTTTTACAAAGTTTATTAAGTTCTGAGATTGCCTTTTCTTTTATTAGAGGCTTTCCGTCCAATATTATTGGCGGGGGTTCCGTTATCTTAGGTAACTCCTCCTTTTCCTTGTTCTGGTTTTTGTTTTGCACCGGCTGCACTGTTTGTTTCGGCGCTTTCGGTTGTTTTTTCCTTTGCCTGATTGTTACGGGCTTTTCTTTGGTTTTATGTCCTAATATTGCTGCCCTATTAGCCAGATATTCCTCCGTGCATTTTTTAACTCTCTTGGGAGAGTTCTTTTGAATCTCGTCTTCCGACGAGCTTGTGTCGCTCATCGCTTTATCTATTGAGTCCAACGTGTCATGTAGTCCGTCTGTTTGGACTATGACTCGTGGAACTATATGCGTCGGCTTTTCGTCTACTTTCTCCTGTTCAGGAGTACTAATCATGGTTGGTTTAGTTTCCTCAGCTATTTCCTTGAGGATTTTTTCTGTATTTGTAAATTGTTCAAATTTCTGCTGATTTTCAAGTTCGTCGTCACTTTCCGCATTGGAAAGGTGAACAAAGTACTCATCTTCGTGCTGTTCTAGGGAGGGCGAGGCTTCCTTACTTAAACGATTTTCAGGTTCCTCTGCTTTATTACCCTTTTTTATTTCTATTACATCTCTTTGTTCGGTTGCGTTTTCTATTTCCCTTATTTCTTCCGATTTACTTTCCTCCGCAGAAGAGCTTTCTTCTTGGGAGTAGGTGTCTAGGTCGGAGGGATATTCCATTCCATTTTTGTAAATATATTCTTTCTCGACTATAGTATCGTATGCCATTTGATTTGTCTTTCTTAGGTTCTCTTTCATGAGCATGTATAGGGGTGTTGTATCCCCTATTATTGCACTGAATTTCACTTCTCGTGTTGCTAGAAGCATCATTCTCCATTCCATGTCTTCGATTTCTTTTTTTGTGAATGTGCTGGTTGCATTTCCTACGCTATTATCTGCTTTGTTACCAGCTGACAGGGGTAGGGGGTATTCACATCGCTATTTGCGTTGGGTTTACTGCCCTTGTCCTTGTCTTCCAGTTTTTCAGTTATATATTTTTGTATTAGTTATTGACCGGTTTCTGGTAGATAATGCATTCCAAAATTTTGATGAGTTCTTGTCAACCGATTTTTCACAATTGACCCAATAACTCGTAAGTCATAACTTATTTGTTGTTTTGTTAACAGTGTAACCGTTATTTACGATTTTATGTTTTTTGATTTTTATCTGCTTACTATAAATATTTTGTATTGTTAATTCATTTATATATATATATATACATATATATATATATATATATATATATATATATAAAAATAAAATATTGTTTTTCTATCTTTATTTTATTTATATTTTATATATAATATATATATATATATATTATATATATATATTATAATATAATATATATATATATACATATATACATATATATAAATGAAATAACAATAGAAAAACAATATTTGTCATTATATACCAGTAGGCAGATTTGTTTTTCAACTGACTCGTCAAAGCGCAATTTTGTATACATGACCAATAAAGATATATCTATCTATCTAATGAAATGAAGGTATTGAGAAAGTAGTGGGTAATGAAGCGAACAAAAAATGTAATGAAAATGATGAGAATACTACGAGGGTGGTAGATACGGAGCGTACAACAGGCTCAACGTGAAACTTTTATATTTGTTTTCAACCGAACTAGATTCCTTAAATTTTTGCAATATCTTTGCCACCGTGGTAAAATGCAAATTTTGCGCTGGATGCCTTTCATTGGAAATTTTAGCTACTTCTCTTGTGCTATGATGATTTTCGCCATATAGCAATACTATTTATTTGTGTACTCCGTTTTGGAGCCATTTTTATTGATAGATTGAAAAACACAAAAACATATTAAGAACGACAACTCCAACAAAATTGTCAACAAGTTATTGTGACATTTTTATTGTTACAACAAAAGTAGATCTTTTTTCAAAGCTGCCTTATGAAATTCAAAAATATAGCTAAGTCATTGAAGTTCAAATTCACTAACTAATATTGAATTTGGCAAGGACAAATAATGTATTATTAAGTTTTAATAACAAATATTAGTTGGTTTAAATTTTATTTAAGAGTTGAGAATATTGAATGAGCTCATGTGCATCAATATACAGGGCATGTCTACACCTAGTTACAAGACTAAAGCGTGTTTTCATAATTAATCTCTCGCAAAATGTCTCTTCCACAAATATTTGAAGCTGTTTCCAGATAAAACAAGAATGTATAAAGGGTAAAGGAATAAAATGGTAGTTTTCTTGATGTGGTTCAGAATTGGTACATGGGATTCTCATTGGATTTTCTCAATAAATTTTTCGAATCTTGTCAATTTGACCCATTTTTCGGCACTATAGACAAATCTGAGGTCACGTGATATAAGTCGCAACGGATTTTTTTGGTTGTCAGACATGCAGAAACGAACCGCCATTGGAGTTTCCATAAATTTCAATAACACAAAGTATTACTGGCAAATGAATGACGTTCTGACCTGACATATGACGGCTTCTACGTTTGTTACAGATTAGCGGTTTCTGTTTAACTCCCTTCTAGAAACAGAAAGATTGATGAACCATGTGCCAAAAAACGAAAAAAAGTATTGCCAACTAGCATCATGAATGAATCACAGCTATTTTTTATGTTTCTCTATGTTTCAGAGAAAAACTCTTATGGAGCTCAAAAAACAAAATATTATGTTTTGCTCATATAAAGAAATGAAAAAATAATCTTGCAACAGTAGTTGTAGGGTTTCATTCTAACTTATTAATGGCTTGAGTTTTATTCATAAAGGTTGTTTCGAAAAAACATAGCTTCCGTTTATTTTTCAAATAAGACACCCTATATAATTTGATATTTGGATTCTACACAGAAAAAAGGATTTTTTAATTCAACCAAATGTATTGGGTAACTCTCATTGTCTCAAATGGAATTTATCTCAAAACGAGTGTATTCGATTGATGGAATCATTATATTTCGGTGACAACATGGATTTCTCAATGCATTGCTAACATTTCTTTGATTTGAATATATGTTCATCTATTGAAACAATCTTCAACTCATATTGAATAAAAATTTGTTTCAGCACAAATATGATATTTATTTGAATCAACGAAGGGAATAGATTGATTCAAATATAAGATTATTATATTAATTGAATTATATTCGTGAGATGGCAAAGCGTTCGCACAACTGACCCTAACTTAGATAATGTTATCGAATAGCGAAGCCAGCTCAGCATCGTTGCGACGTCTTTGTCAATCCAGTGGACTCACGAAATGATTACTCATTTGAATAATATTTTCAATGCATTTGTTGTTGAATAAACATTTTATTGAATTCATCAATTCGAGATAAATACTTTCTTGAATGAATATTTTTGTTAAAGCAATCAGCAAATGTTGTGGACCTGATTATTCGATTCAACAAAATAATGACATGGTTGAAAAAACATTTCTGCCAAAACGAGTTATGAATAGAGTGGGTCGAATAAGATATTTGGTTCATGCAAATAATTTCAGTTGATTAAACCTCATATTTGATCCAAATCCAAGAAATAATTTTACTCATTTTGAGATTATATTTTGTCGTGCATATACGATTCTTCATTAGTTTGATTCAAATAAACTTCATTTGATTCAACAACTTGTTTTTTCTGTGAAGTCTTAATTCCAAACAAGTTCGATAAATGGTGTTATATCACAAAAATTGATAGTTTTAGAATTATGAACACTTGTGAATTGTTATTTTGACTACTTTCCAGTGAGAACATCATAACAAATGGAAGCTATCTAATGTTGCTTACTGCTGATGGGTACCATGAATGTGGTACTCACCTCGTCATCCATTTTTTTTTCAGTTGTTGAAACTTACGGAAATGGAACCGTCGCAGATGTAACTGTAACATTTTATTAACGTATGACTTAGTCCATAAATTCAGATAAGATTTTTTGTAAACTGAAGTAGTAATTCTATTTATTTTAAGATATATTCGACATGTCCACCCTGCATTTCTTGACGAACAGAGAGTCGGGTTGTTCACTCTTCCCCAATATTATACAAGGTTTGAGATGTTATTTCGGAACACACTTCTATGATTGGACGACGCAGTTCATCTAACGACCCACAAAACATCTTAGAACTAATAATTTAACATTATGAGAAGGAAGTAGTCAATAGGTATGGAGTCCGGTGAGTGAGCTGGCCCCTCTACAGGACCTCGGCGTCCACATCTAACCGGATACGTTTCAGCTAAGTAGTTTATCACCTTCCGAAAATAGTGTGGTTGGGCTCCATATTGCTGTAGTTAAATTTATGTGGGTTTTGCACAGCAATCTCATTGATACTGGGAGTGATTGTGTCTCGCAGCATTTGGAGGTATTTGAGACATTTGAATTTTCCTCTAAAAATATGGGACCTATAATATGATCACCTGAAATACCAGTACAAACATTTTGGGGAAACTGAGTACCTCTCGTGGAATTCAAGGGGATTCTCATCACCCCATATCTACAATTCTGGGTATTTGCACTTCCATTTGAGAAAAAAGGGCTTTCATCGCTAACTAGAATTTATTGCATTGAAATAGGATTTGTAACAATTAATTCTGACATGGTCTCGCAAAATTCGAGTCGCCGGTACGGATCATTTTCAACCAATTGGTGTTAAATTTATATTTTGTAAGGATGGATCTCATCTATTTTTATAATCCTCTTTGCCGATGTTTTAGAAACATAACATGTCTCAGTTAATTGTTGCGGGTTATTTACCATTTCGTAGGTTTGAATGGAATTTGTATTTCGTGCAAATTTATTTTAATTTTTTAAAATCGTAGCAGAGCGCTCTCGACTATATAATAGTCATCATCAGTGCGTACCTGCAAGTAAGTAATACCTCATGAAATTGTGTATAAAATATTTTGACATTTTGAAGATGAAAATTTTAGGTACTTACTCATCAGGTTTACAAGAAGTCCATCAAAACAGTTTCCAGTTTGTATAAAATAGGTAAAAACCTTTGTTACATATAACATGTCAAAACATTTCTTAAAAAACACTCAAGTGTTTTAAATTGATGTAATTAGTTTTTTTTCAAAATTGAATTCTACATGGTTTCATGGAAGTCAATGTTGAAGTGAAGAAGAAACGGATGTTGTCGTTGACAATGACAAGAGTGACATATAACATTGAACCTTGGAAACATATTATGCAGAAAGTGGTAAACGTAGATGGCATTCTATTCCATTTTGGAGTGAAGAAGAGTGACTCTAGAGTGGAAAAGTGTTCTCAGAGTGGAAGTTGGCTAGGAACAAATGCTGAAGTATTTCTGAAGTAAATCATCATCGAAAAATAAGAGTTTGATGAAATTATATTGAAATTCTTTTATTTATTTATTGCAGACGTCTGTGAAGTGGGATAAAAGATCTTTCTAAATTGACTTGTGAATTCAGACAAAGGTCATTGTTTTTCAATTTTTGTTAATGTAAAGGTCTTCCATGAAATCTAACTTCGTGTTGTTCTTTTGTCTGATTTCATGTAGAATTTTTGAATTTCTATTCGGGCTAAAATTGTGTTCATTGAATCTAAGATAATGGCCAAAGTCTGATTTTTTATTTTCATTAAGGTGTTCGGTTATTCGAGCTTCCAAAGGTCTACAGGTCCTACCGATGTATGTCGCTGTACAATCTTCGCAATTCAGTTTGTGAACACCACTTTTAGAAAGTTTATCAATTTTGTCTTTACTGTTTACAAGATGTCTTTTTAAATTGTTCGTTGTTTCGAATGCCACTCTGACATTTTCCTTACAATTTTTGGTTATGCAACCTGCCATTTTTTATTTGAAATGTGATCATTTATGAAAGGAAGTGAAATAAATTTCGTAGGTTCAGTTTTTGGAAATGCTAAATTAATTTTTTTTTCGTTTTCAATTTTCTGAATAAGAGAATCAATCAAATTAGGGTTGTAATAATTATTGGAAGCTATTTGTTTCAAAGTGTTAATCTCTGCTCGGTAATTGACTGCAGGGAGAGGTGTGTTCAAAAGTCTGTGTATATAGCAATTGAAAGCAGCCATTTTGTGCTGATGTGGGTGATTTGAAAAGTTCGGTATGACATGGTCAGTCTGTGTTGGTTTCCTATAAATGCTAAAATTCAAGTTGTTACAATTTTTGTAAATTGATAGATCTAAAAAATTTAATTTATTATTTTCTTCAATTTCAAGGGTGAATTTAATACTAGGGTGTATGGAATTGATTTTGTTCAAGAGACTTACCGCAGTATCTTCGTTGCCTTTGAGGAAGACTAGACAATCATCAACGTACCTGTACCAGTGTAAGATTTCGGGGTTGTTTTCAGTGACAATAAACCTGTTTTATGAATTATTCATGAAAATATCTGCTAGGAAAGGTGATGAGCAGCTTCCCATAGCAGGGCCTTCTGGTTGCTAATAATATTTGTTGTTGAACACGAAAAAATCCTGTGAAAGACAAAAATTGAAAAGAGTCAAAATGTGGGTTATACAATCATCATCGATATTAGATAGATTTAGGATTTCCTTGACTTAGGGCAGTGTTTCAGATTTTGGGACTGAAGTGAAAAGATTGGATAATCGAACGATTCATCAACATTCTCAGCTCAGCAGTTCTTCAGAAATACCTTAGCATTTGTTCCTAGCGAACTTCCACTCTGAGAACACTTTTTCACTCTAGAGTCACTCTTCTTCACTCCAAAATGGAATAGAACGCCATCTACGTTTACCACTTTCTGTATAATATGTTTCAATGTCATATGTCACTCTTGTCAGTGACAACGACAACATCCGTTTCTCCTTCACTTCATCATTGACTTCCATGGAACCATGTGGAATTCGATTTTAAAATATGAATTACATCAATTTATAACACTTGAGTGTTTTTAAAAATGTTTTGACATGTTATATGTACCAAAGGTTTCTACCTATTTTATACAAACTGGAAACAGTTTTGATGGACTTATTGTGAACCTGACAAGTCAGTAACCTGACATTTTCATCTTTCAAAATGTCAAAATATTTTAAACACAATTTCATGAGGTATTACTTACTTGCAGGTAAGCACTGATGATGACTATTATATAGTCGAAAGCGCTCTGCTACGATTTTAAAAAATAAAAATAATTTTGCAGAAATACAAATTTCTTTCAAATCTACTATTTCATTACGTGCACACAGCTCCAAAAAACTTCAATAGATTTACCATTTCAGCTAGTATATGAGTTTTAACGTCTTCCGTTATTATTTTCGGCCCACATATTTCTGCAGATGTTTTGACACATTGAATGTTCTGGAACGAAAATGCGAATAGCAGCGAAGTAATTTCGATAAGCTTCACTAAATATGATAACGGCTCCAACTTTGTCTTCTACTGAACGAGCCATAATAATCAACCAGAGAAATTGTAATGAAAACCCACAAAATATTGATAATAATTTGACCCTGCCGAAAACAGATAATGATTGCTCTCTCGTTGCCGTGGATACAATAGACGCGCCAGCGTGGACAGTCAACTTTATTAACGAAAGGAATCGGAAATTAGATCAGTTTTTATTAAAAAATATTGGGAGTCGGTTGAACTTGGTTATACGGTATGCTACAGGAATCTGCTTTATACAGGGTGTTTTATTTGAAAACAATTAGTTACTAGGTCGCTGTGATTTTTTAGACACTCTGTATAGATTGAACCTTAGCCATTGAAGAGTTCGAATAAAACCTATAACTTTTATATCAACATTTGTTTATAATATGTAAAATAAAAAAGTAACGGGGAAGCGACAAATTTTTCGTCCTCATTGTATATATATTTATATATATATATATATATATATATATATTATATATATATATATATATATATGTATATATATATATATGTATATATATATATATAGGCTTCTCAAAAGTCCCCTCCCCCCTCTTATTTTTGGAACGATAATACATAAACAAGGAAATTTGGAAACTGAATATTAAATGTTGTAAACTTCCCTACTAGTGATGACAGATGACGAAATCGTCAAAGATGACGTCACAAGGCCATTGTGCCCAATAGTTTCAAATGGAACCATACGGCAAGCGACACCTCTTTCAAAAGGTATCGAAAAAACCTATTCAATGATATTAATTTTGTTTGTGTTTTTGGCAGTTTGGATGGCTCATTAGTAAACATTAAAATTTAAATTTCATTCAGTATGATATTAATTACAGATTCAAGAATCAGTATCTACTTGAATAAATTGCTCGAAGTGACCTCCATTTACTTCCTGACAGTGAAATATCCTATTTTTAAACTATTCTCGTACTTTTGCAAATGTGTCTGCGGAAACAGCCTCACATTCTGCAACAATACGTTGTTTAAAAACGTCAATATTGTCAGGTTCAGTGGCGTAAACCTTCGATTGAAGGTACTTCCACAGAAAAAAATCCAAAGGTGTGAGGTGGCTGTTGGTTAATTTTAGTTTCCATATTTTCACAAAATTCTAGTCTTCGGTCTGGGTCGTCGTCTGAGAGTTGATGAACCATTTTTGATGTGTATGGATGGAATTTGTTTTTTTTCCAACACCCTGTGTACTGTACTTCGACTGACTTCACAGGTAAATGCAACGTGAGTTATAGAAGAAGTAGGATTAACTATTACTTCTGCCACTATATCAATTTTTTTCTCATCAGAAATTTGTGGTCTGCCAGATCCTTTCGCATCATTAATACCACTCGTTGTTTCAAACTTACGAAGAAGCTTCCTCAAATGAGTCCTCGAAACGGGGCGATCGGTAAACCTCTCATTAAAAATGCGTTCTGCTGCATGAATATTTTGTCCAGTTTCACCAAGAATTAGGATCGCTGCTACTTTATCAGCTAAAGCACGTACCATTTCGCTTCTTGAAGCACTTAAATGTTCGGCTCACAACAGTTTAACGAATTATTAAAATATACAAAAATATTAAAAGTACCAAATGCTGCTAAAACAGTTAAACATCAACAATACACAAATTATTAAATGTACAAAAACTTCGTCGAATTAGGGAGACTAACAAAAACATCAGCTTATTTGACAACTATCCAGAGGCGGAGCTTGAATTTGAAATTTTAGTATTAACTGATTTAATTCATCACAGCTTTGCGTTTTTCAAAAGCGAGTTGCCAAAACTGCCACAAACACAAACGAAATTAGTATCATTGTATAGGTTTTTTCGATACCTTTTAAAAGAGTTGGCGCTTGCCGTAGGGTTCCATTTGAAATTATTGGTCACAATTGCCTTGTGACGTCATATTTGACGATTTCGTCATGTATCATCACTAGTAGGAAAGTTCACAACCTTTTATATTCAGTTTCCAAATTTCACTTGTTTATGTATAATCGTTCCAAAAATAAGAGTGGGGGAGAGGACTTTTGAGAAGCACTATATATATATATATATATATATATATATATATATATATATATAAATATATTTACTTCAACTTTCCAAATAAAGGTTTTTTCGATATACCGACATTTTTCGTTGTCGCAATAGGTAGTTTTCTATGAAATATAAATGAGATCATATATGGGAATGGCTGACATTACTGAAAACGTTTTCAGACATCATCAGTAATTCACCAAAATCCCATCAAATTATCATTGATCAGGGAAAGTTTTAATTAATTTAGCGTGGTTTCATGAGGGGTGAAATGAAATTGTCAGAACTAGAGTTTAATATTAATTACCACATTATAATTAGTACTCGAAGTTGTGATGTTAAATTAATATCTCGTGGGTATTTCAGCATTCCGTATTTCCATAGTATCAACCGTTCATGGAAATATAGTGCATTTTACTCATGTAAATATTAGCTTGGCCGTTTAATTTCCTGACTGGATTTTGGAAAGCAGACCTTCCACACGAACTAAAAAAATACCGGGAAAAATATGTTTTTTGTACCTACTGGAAAGAGAATTAAATGAAGAAGCAATATCTCTAACTGACGTTTTGAATCGTTGAAAACGACAGTTATCAAAATATTACTCGATTTTGGAAAGCATCCATTTAATATACAGCAAATATAACAGTAACATTATTTGTAATATTTGCTGCGTAACAATAGCTGTAGTGGACCCGCGAAATTATGATGGTTGATGACGACTTTTTCATTTCTGGAACTGATTAGATTCACCACCAGAAAAGTCAAGAGAGGATATCAATATGAATAAAATCGTTCTATAGACTATCGGTAAAATAAAAATGAGGTTTTTTTCACAAAAATATCACGGGCCAATCATTCAATGTTCAAAATCACCATGACGTTGATATATCTGAATATCCAAAACTCCGTTATCATTGAAATGGCATGCCAAAAGTTATGGACCAAAAATACTATATTTTATCGAAAGAAAAGACAGATGGAGAATATTCAATAATCAAGATAGATTACAAAAGTTGAATTTTTATTCGAAATATATATTTATTGACATTCCAGGCTAATATTCAATATTTCTGGGAGAGATGAGTCAAAATGACCCTACAAGATTTGGAAGACCTAATATCCAAGCTTTCGAAGAGCATACCTGACTCTGAAACTAAAAAACCAAGATTTTTTGTAACCTCAAATACGTTGAGTTAGGGCCATAAACGCAATAAATCAAATTTTTCTTTCAATATAGAACCAAAATTTGTAGATAGGCAGTAAAGTCATCAATTTAAAAAATTAAGCTTATTGAACACACACGAATTATTATTATTAAAAAAAAAACGGGACAGTTTGTTACTTGAGTACTCCAATTAGGTTGGGACATGTTTTTTTTTATTGCTTATTTGGAATCTACCCATACGACTTCATTATTATTTTGTTTTCCTACGTTTCCCAAACAATTTTTGAGAATGCTACAGCGTTTTGTAAACGCCTCCATGATCTTGGAGAGGAGGCGTGACATCACAATACTGTTGGGCCCATTGATCCTCCCTTCGGCAATATTGTGAAGTGTTCATTGTTCGCATCGTTATCAAAATTCATCCTGTAATTTTCCAAATGCCCACTCCAAAAATGAGTAACTGTTGGTGTTATGTACCTGGTTGTGATAATTCAACGAGAAAAACATGGCAAAAATTATTTTGAAATAAAGTGGTTCTGTGTTGCTCGTCGCAAGTACATACCAACAAAAACACAAGTGTTTTGCTGCGAGGATCTTTTCACTTTGGAGGATGATATGGGAAACTTGATTCAGTATTCATTAAAAAAGACGTTATGCCCCACATTTTCTATGGGCATTACAATGAAGATGTAACTAGACCATAAGGCAACTCATGCCACAATGAAGAGTCGTTTTGAGACCTACTCGAAACTTCTGATAATTCACACCATTTTTTTGTCAAAACAGTGCTCGCGAAAATAATAAATTCATCAGTGGAAGTTTGATAAAGTTTTTTGAATTCTCTTACGATTTGATTAATAGACAAACGCATGAGTCCACGCTCTTCAATATTATAATGATATCGAGTAAACTGCACGTCAATTTCTTTCTCCTGAGCTGTCACTAAAAATTCTCGTAAAGAGTTTTCTTCTGCATTGTTTGTGTATCGCTCAGAAAAAACAGCATAATTATCGAATTCAGATACTTTTATGAATTTTTCAGTTGTTCCTACTGTAGACAAAACGGATTTTTTTTCAACAGCATAGTACAATATACATCAGGTTCTTCGTCCCGGCGATATGATCGCATTAAAAAAGCTATCGCATATTTACAACTTCCGAAAACAAAAAAAAGGGTGGTTTTCGACATCGTATAAAAAGAGTAGTGCAATAAATTTCTAGTTGTAAGTTCCCAAAATTACGCGAATAAATAAATATGAATGTACTACACTTCACGAATATTAGTAGTGACTAAATTTTTGATGTATTTTTGAATAGTTCCACCACAAACGACAGCGATTCCCCCAATAATTTTTTTTATAAAATATCGTGATTTTCTCGATTTCAATAACATTATTTCCATTATTATTGATTCGTTTTATATTTTCACCTTCTTACCAAACATGAATTGCTTTGATTGACATTTTCTTCATCGACTGTTATCTCTACACGATGCATGTAGCTGGTCCAAATCCCAACAGTATCGTTACGTCACTTTACAGAAATACCACTCGAAGCGGACCGAGATTGTACCGATTTTCAAAGTCATTTTTAACGAAAAATTGAAGGCGAGAATAGTTTTTTTCAACGGAATTATTGTTTTTAGTGATCAATCTCTGTAATAAAAGTGTTTTTTTACTGATTTTCCACATCATGTCCCAACTAATTCCGACAGAGTATATCGGCTACTGCTTTCCTTGGTCTTCTGCGAGATATTTCCTCCTGAAACTATCGGAAAAAAATTCGAAGCACACCTTAATAAAACCGCCTTTAATATTACCTTCAAAAGCAAACAGATCAGGATGAATAAATCTTCGGTTCCCTTCAAAATTTCGTCTGAACTGCAATTGATTTCAATGTCGGGGGCCCAACTTCAAAGTCAGGCGCCCAAGTTGATATATATATATATATATATATATATATATTTATATAATATATAGTGGAGATTAACGTCTGTAATTATTATCTATGAAAACAATTTATTCGGCATTCAGACAGGAAAATGACAATTTGAAACTGAAAAATAAAAATGTGGATCGGCCAGGAATCGAACCTGGGACCTTTCGATTTCTAGTCGAACGCTCTACCGTGTGAGCTACCAGTCCATGTTAGAATCCGGCGATTCACATCTTTAAATTCAGTTCCATGTTGGTGACGAAGATGATGATGGGGGTTATTGTGATGTATGCAAACAGTATCGTATACAACCTAATTGAATTTGATTGTTTATTCCTGGTGTCAATTCTAATTTGGATCTTCGACCAACTTCAAAACTCGAAATTCTCAGGTGTGTATAACTAGAGCCAAGTAATATATAATATATAGTGGAGATTAACTTCTGTAATTATTATCTATGAAAACAATTTATTCGGCATTCAGACAGGAAAATGACAACTTGAAACTGAAAAATAAAATGTGGATCGGCCAGGAATCGAACCTGGGACCTTTCGATTTCTAGTCGAACGCTCTACCGTGTGAGCTACCAGTCCATGTTAGAATCCGGCGATTCACATCTTTAAATTCAGTTCCATGGTGGTGACGAAGATGATGATGGGGGTTATTGTGATGTATGCAAACAGTATCGTATACAACCTAATTGAATTTGTTGTTCATCTTCGTCACCAACATGGAACTGAATTTAAAGATGTGAATCGCCGGATTCTAACATGGACTGGTAGCTCACACTAGGGTTCGACTAAATCGAAGGCCGATTCTTGGATCCTTATTTCAGTTTCATGTCTGAATGCCGAATAAATTGTTTTCATATATATATATATATATATATATATATATATATATATATATATATATATAAATATAAAAATTGGACGTAAAATCTGAATATGTGATGGTATACAATGGTTGAAAAAATAGTATTTTGGTCTGTAGCAGGCACATATACGAAACATCCTGTTTATTAGAATTGAATTTGGGACACCCGGTATATATAATAGTTTGCTTCAAGATTCTATCACTTTCTGAGTGATCGGCAGTTAGAACATCCCAATAAAATGAGAAATCTTGTACTTTTGGTAATTGGTAATTTGATTATTGATCGAAACAACCCAGAGTACTTTATCTATAAGAAATACTTTGACTCCATATGAGTATTCAGTATCAGTCCTTAAATGAATTCATTCATTGAACTTATTTTACTCAGTTGGTCGTTATTAATCCGCCGTTTGGAATCATGAGGTTTCTGAATTGGAAAAGGTCCAAAAAATCATATCTGAATAATCCTTGCCAATTTGATCACCCATTGGAATGCCCTCGATGTACTCAATTATATGTTTGTACTACCTGCTCTGTTCTTTCAAGATAAAATATTGTTATTGTTGAATTCGTGATATATCAACCTGAAGGAACTATTGTACAGCAAAATACGTGTCGTAGTTTCATATACCCAATATAGTGAAAATCATTCAGGAAGTGTCTTCTGTTTAAATTAAAAAATCATCTAGTTTTTGTAAAAAAAATTGCAGGATGCACCTTTGATGAAATAGATATACTTATTTCTGGATCCACCCTTCCAGATTAGTTCCACAAAAAAAATTCAACGATTTCGATTAATGGATAAGTTGACGAATTATTTCGTTAACAAAATTTTCGTGGCATTGCATCCGCTGATTTCATGAATCCACTCCCTTTGCATGTTTCATCTCATTACTTAATGACTCACCACATGTATCTGGGGGAAAATCCATCTGAACAATGGTTGCTGCCTTACCTGAAAAGAAAAATCCGTTAATATAATATATATTCCATATATATATATATATATATATATATTTATATATATATATATATATATATATATATATATATAAATATATATGTATATATATATATATATAAATTGAATAGCAGTCTTAAAAGAATTGAATGAGGTGTTATACTTTATTTCACAAAATATATTTATTCAATTGCTATCGTCATCTACATACGTATAAGTGATATCACTTTCCATTTCATCCGCTTCGTCATTTAAATCACAACATCGGCAGCTGAAAATTTCCTCCCAGAGGAATCAAGGTGTGGCAAGCTCTCAACATTTACATCCTTAATGAAAGAAAAAGCCATATGAAGGGGATAGGATATAAAATGCATAAAGCACACACAAAGTCGTCTTCACAAAAGGTTCAATATAAATTGAAACAATTGGTAGACCGACAGGCGAAAAACAACTACTTTCCTAGCAAATATCACGCAGAACGTTGAATGATATTCACCTGACAATCCATGCAAACTTCTATATAAATGGATATTGTTCGCAAATGTTCCTTTCTGATGAGCTCTATTATGTTTAAATTCATGTCGTGTCCGCCTAACAATCCGCATACCGGTTTCAGGCTTTTTTGGCCCTCATCAGTACGGAGTAGTCACCAGCCAGAGATCCAGAGAGCTCTGGCCGAAGCGATACACAACATAAATAAAATCATCATCGAGCTTAAAACATATTTAGGTGCGTCGCAAAAGATAACTCTTAACCGGCGACACCTAGTGACAGAAAGAAACACTCCATACAATTCTCCTACCTCGATAGGATTCTTAATAAAAGATTCCTTCTCAGTAGGAGTGGCTCAAAATGCTCGACCGGCATATTTCAATGAAAGAAAAAGCCATATGTAGGGGATAAGATATGAAATGAAATGCATAAAGCACACACAAAAGTTATCTTTTCCGACGCACCTAAAGATGTTCTAAGCTCAATGATGATTTGATTTATGTTGTGTCTCGCTTCGGCCAAAGCTCTCTGGATCTCTGGCTGGTGACTACTCCGTACTGATGAGGGCCAAAAAAGCCTGAAACCGGTACGCGGATTGTTAGGCGGACACGACATGAATTCAAACAAAATAGAGCTTATCAGAAAGAAACATTTGCGAACAATATCCATTCACATGGAAGTTTGTATGGATTGTCAGGTGAATATCATTCAACGTTCTGCGTGGTATTTGCTAGGAAAGTAGTTGTTTTTCGCCTGTCGGTCTACCTATTGTTTCAATTTATATTGAACCTCTTGTGGAGACGACTTTGTGTGTGCTTTATACATTTCATTTCATAATTTACATCCTTTCCGAGAAACTCATATAGAGATTTTTTGATAACTCTTACGTCAATCGAACTGTCTCAATCTTGCGAGTGTCACTAAAGACATGACAGTAATCAAAATTCAATATGACGACATCCAGACGCCATATTGTGAATGAAGACATGACAGCAATATTCAAAATTCAATATTGCTTTATTGTGATAAAATTCAATATGGCTATAACGAACGGCATTATGACTTTGAATTATCACCGTCTTATAGTCTTAACTAAGAAGTTTTAATTAAAAAAATTGAATAAAAAATCAAAAAACCTGACTGCGTTACAAGTGAACTTTAAAAAAGATTGAAACAAGATGACAAGAAAATATTGTCAGAAAATTATGTTTTAAGAAGTTAACTATCAAACTTGATCTGTAAACAATATCACGTAGTCGGAGGCAATAATATATCTTCATTGTGAAATTAAGAAGATGCCTCCGACTGGTGAGATGTTACAGTATCAGTTATAAACTCAAAACAAAATCGCTGACAATATGTTTTGTCATCCTGTTCCATCTGTTTGAAGCTCACTTTTTACGCAGTCGGGTGTTTTGATTTTTAAATTTGTATCAATTTGTATTTATATACTTGAATCGATGATATTCTCGTCATTTTCGTCACTTTCCTGGATTGAAAATATGATCGAGAGAAAGAGATAATTGAGGTCCAGAAAACCTCTTGAATCTCAGCGTTTTTTTTTCCAGGCCGTTAACTGAGAAAACTTCCTCTTTACAACCATATTGGATTGGATCGTATCGATTAAGTGAGCATTTTGACGTTAATTCAACTCGAATGAAGGTGTGTTTGAAAAGGCCCCTCCTCAACAAGTTATACCACAACGTAGAGATTTAAAACAATTGCGTGGTATATAATTCTCAGATGATGAAAGGACAATATATTCCTTGAGAATTTGTGTTCATGAAGAACATAAAGAACTTATTGCAAATATAATTCATATATGCAATCCATTTGAGATGTGATTCTATAATCACATATAGATCCTGCACATTTTTTTGAAAGATAATCCATGTTCATGCCAGTTTTATCAAATCAAATCAGATTCGACGATATCTTTCAAGTTATACTTGTTTAGATTCTGAAATACTTACCTGAGTATATCAAATTTATATCAGCAAAGCCTTCTAAACAAAAAATCAAAATATTGTTAATAACTCGGACCATTACTCAATCCAATTTTTTTATTTTTCCACAGGATATGTATTAGACAATTCGAAATGGATTTATTCATTTATTATGATTAATATCATGCATTAAGTATTTTTTCACTCTTTGTTCCAAAAAAATCAGTTCATTTATAATACTGAAAGAAAGAACATTTATATTCGACGCTTCAACTTACAAAGAGAAAATTGTTTTTTCTTTCATTTTCATGAGAAGAGACAATGGAAAAACTCATACAATGAAGAATATGGTCAAAGGAGCAACCATCACTGCAACTGACACTATTGCGAACCTACAATAAGTAGTGCACTTTTCCATCTAGGAAACCCATTTTCCTGGCAGAGCGGCAAATCCAATTAATCTCGCATGTGAACCACTCTCTTTTGATCAAACTTTTTAATTAAATGCACATCATGCTTGATTATCCAAACTATAAAAGGGAGTCCAAGTGATGATTTACTACAGTTTCATTATTACCTATGGTAGTGTGACAATGTGACCCTCCGTTATACCAGGTGACCTGGAACCAATTTACCCCCCCGTATCTTCGTTGTTATTTTATAAGGATATCAAATACGGTACTTCGATTTGATGTTATGGATGTACAATTTAGCAAGTATCAAACCAAATATGACACTTCCGGTTTGACCGGGATAGCATCCAATTTTTATATTTCAAATAGGAAGTATTTATTTTTTTTCAAATAAAATCGGTATAAATTATTTTCCAATGATGTTTCACAATCATCCTTCCAATTCACAATCTGCTGATATAATTGAGATTTTATGAAATTACTTTTTGATTCCCCTCGTAACGGAACATTTTCAGAAAGTATGCTATGGAAGATTGAAAAATAACATGTAAGTAACAATAATTCATGGCCAAACTTTCATTACATTAGGTTTTATGCAGACTAACTATTTTTACAATTTTAGTTTTTCTTCATTTTTCAACATCAATACACTCATTTCTTTTAAATGCTAACATAGGAATTTTTAAAGTTGGTTGGAACTCCAATACATATTGAAATACAATAAATGGAAAAACCTCCATATTTTTGTTTATATTTATTTTTTATGAAGATAATTTCCATGCTATACCTACATTTGTATTGAACCTTTCAACTTCATCTCAATTGGCTATGATATTGAATTTCTTCTATAGGTCTGGAATTATTTTTGAAACTGCAAAATCGGACGCAACAAAATATTTTTTCGATAATTTTTCTAAAATTGTAGACATTTGGAACATGTACAGTTTTCTAACTAAATTCAAAGAAACTCAACACCTATGACAGACTCAATTAATCTAATTGTTAAAATGTCGCTCGTAACGATGCATTTTGTATTTTTTCGGATTATTCTTCAAGTGAGCCCAGACAAAAAAATCCATTGGCGTGAGGTCTGGTGACCTTGGTGGCCAACGAACTGGACCATGAGTATCAATCCAATTGTCTCTGGAAGTTCTAGTAAGATGTCCTCGGACTACGTTTGAATTATGTGGAGGTGCTCCATTTGTTGGAAATACAAAACGCGACGTGTCGCTAAGGAAATATCTTCAATAAAATTTTGTTTCTCATCATTAAAAATTTGTAGGTACCGTTCACCTGTTAAAGCTCCATCAAATATAAATGGTCCCACTATTCTGGTTTCAAGAATTCCTAGCCAAACATTGAATCCGAATCTTTCCTAGTGTATTCCTCCTCTGAACACAAGCGGATTTTCTTGTGCCCAATAACGTGAATTATTTCTATTGAAATGACCATTGTTTGTGACGTGATTCATCACTTTATAGAATATTGTAATGGAAATTTTGATTTCTGTTTCTTTTCGTATAACCCAGTTACAATACACAATCTTCCTCTGTGCATCATTTCATACAAATAATGATGAATTTTATATTTGAATGAACGATACCGGTGTTTTTTCTAAAAATTTCTTGCTGTTTCTCTAGGTACCCCGACCTCATATCCGATCTGCCTTAATTTTGTATTTGGATCAATTTCAACCGCTGCTAGAACAGTGATCTCCGTATCTTCGCTCACAATAACATGTTTCCCATCATGATTATTCCGTTCTTTCCTGAACTGTGACTCCAATATTGCAAAATAGGTTCTACTACTAGGTTGCGGATGGTTAGGATATCTCTTCTGGTACAGACGCAAGGCTAAACAGGAATTTTTCCTTGCCTCTCCATAAATAACAGCATATCAATTTTTTCAGTTCGGGTAAATCGGTAGTAGTTGTTCACTTCACAATTGATTATATGAGAAAACTCAGAACATTCGAAATGTCAACAATTTGGCGTAAACACAACGACAGAACAATTCAACAAATTTAATTCCATAGCCAACTAACATGAAGTTGAGAGGTTCAATACAAATGTAGGTATATCATGGAAATTATCCTCATGAAAAATAAATATGAAATGTATTGTATTTAATATGTATTGGAGTTTCCAACCAACTTTTAAAATTCCTATGTGAGCATTTAAAAGAGATGAGTGTATTGATGTTGAAAAATTAAGAAAAACTAAAATTGTAAAAATAGTTAGTCTTCGTAAAACTTATCATGTATCATCAGAGAACTGAAACAGAGAGTATTTGATTGTACAATAGCTCACGAGAATCCTCTTATGAGGAAAGCCACTGATTACAATATAGACGAACCCTCGCGTTTTTAATGTTCCAGGCATTCTCTGGAGTGATGGGATATCTATTAATATATATATATATATATATATATATATATATATATATATATTCATATATATATATATATATATATATATATATATATTGTTATGTTATGAAATGTTATTGAATAATTAAACTTATAATTATCATTATTATTATTAGTTATTTTTATCAGTATCGTTATTGCTATGTTGTTTTACAATTTTCTTTACTTTTTTCACTACTATAGAACCTTATACTATGCTCTAGTCGATACATGTCTGTGAAGAGAACATTCCTGAAGTAGTTCTGGTATCAAAATTATATATCCAACAATACATCTAACAAAAATCCACGATTAAACTATATCAAAATTGAAATTCACAGCAAACATTGAATTAAAGCAAGTTAAACGTATAGACAAGTTTCGAACATCCTGTATGACAATTCACATGAACAGAAAACCCACCAATGGGATTCAAAAGAGTTTGTGTGGGAGAAGTATTGATATAGAATAAAATGTAAGGGCAGAAATTGAAAAAAATATATTTTATATCAATCTGTAAATAGTATGTAATAGTTGGAATTAGATATCATTCATAAAATCATTAACATTGATTAAAATAGCAAATAATTCGGTGTTGCCATGGATCAGGATAACAAGTGCTAGAAGATTGAAAAAGTTTTTAGAAAGTGAAGCCACGTACTAAATTTGAAAAGGAGCTTTTACCCACGATATAAAAAAACCTGATATAAAATTGCCGAACGAGGAAGATTTCTTGAAAGGCTGATCGGAGGAAGCACATAGTAAATAAAAATTCCACCTACCTGGTCCAGAAAATAAATCTTTGGAAGGAGTGCAGGTGAGCTGTCATTGACATCCCAGAAATATGTCCACAGGATTGGAAACGTCAACTGAAACGCAGCTACAAGGTATTCAATAACTGAACTCACCTAAGTGCAACTTTTCACATAAAACCAAGAACTTCAAGTGTTCTAAGCCACTGGTTATTTTGTTTTGGGCTGAACAATCATAAAATTCCATACCCAAAAAGACTGATAATACGTTTAAACTTTCTTCAGTAAACTTTCATTATCACAAACATCAAACTGCACTATTTTCTTTTGTCATTGTTTTGCTAGTATAAAGTAGCTATCGCAGAGTAGGGTATATTTGAGTTTTCATCTGAATAAAGTCAACTACTTTGATTATTCTCTGCAAATCTGTGTTTATTCTTCAATTTCTAACTTAACCTTTCTCCACTGAACATCTTTTATGATCGAATCGATAGTGCCATAGCCAGCAACACCGATTACAGGAACTTGCTACTGGGAAGGAGTCATACCATTGTTGTGTCTTTAGACAATGGTCATACATGTTCATAGGCGTACCTGACTCAGCTGGGATGAGGTGAAAGAGGTTAAAGAAGAGACAAAGGTACATAACATAGCCGGAGTTTTTTATTTGTTATGATAGGGTTTCAGAAATTTAATCCATGAAATAAATACATAAAAAAATATACAAATTGAAAAACCAATAAACAACCCATCATTAAAATATATATATATATATATATATATATATATATATATATATATATATATATATATATATATATATATATATATATATATATATATATAATATATAAATATACATACATATATATATATATATATATATATATATATGACAATTTCTCAGACTTTATATGTATATATATATATACATATAAAGTCAAATATATATATATATATATATATATATATATAGGGTATTGAAAGCTGCATCCTCTTTGGGAATTAAAATATTTCAACTCTCTCAGATCAAAATTATATCTCGGCCATTTTGAAGAATCCTCAGCATATGGCCTAAGGATTCTCAAAATTCAAGTTTCGTGATTGACTGTGGCCCACTTGTTTCTATGTTGAAGGAGTAAGAGACTTCGGGTTGCACTCGAATATTATAGTGGATTATCCTGGAGTTAAATCCAGCTAGGTTCAAAAGTGAGAAAAATATCACCTGTGGCCATTTGTGCAAATTGTCGACACATTTTAGTTCGCACAAAACACAAAATGCTTTTAATCACATACACTTATTCTTATTCTGTAAATACTAATATAACTGTGAAATTAACTGGCCGTTAACGGATATAACGGATATATATATATATAAACATATATATATAATATATATATTATACATAGAGCACTTCGCAAACCAATGGTTGATTTCTGTTAGTGGGGTTGCAATCAATTTTAAGGATGCCAGGGAGTCTGAATGAAACTCTCTGGTATTTTGTCTATCTTTCGGTAATTTCGGTAATGTTTATTACCATCTTCAGGACTTACTAAAATTGTAAAAAATGAAAAGTACAATTTAAAGAAAGAAGAAGAGAGTACTTTCTATCGTGAGTTTGAGGAGAGCCAGCCTCTCCATAACAATAAAAAAGTTTGTTACAAATTTACAAAACGAACTTTATGAAACAGTTTTGTTGTTAAAACATAAAAAGAACCGAAAGAGACATGGTCAATGATGTAGAATATTTTTTGTATTTTTGGTTAGTTATTTGTGAGGTTGACATTTAACATCTGATCTTAGTCCATAGAACGAACAGGTTTGTCAGTTCTGATTTCTACCATGGAACACCATAGGACAACTGAGATTTTGTTAAGTGACAGTCCTCTCCGTTTCATAGGTACAAAAATTGGAAATAAGCAAAAGAAAAACTGTTGAATTGTCATTCAATCATTGCAACTTTTTTTTTGTAACCATCACCAAGGGAGATAACTGTCACTTAACAAAATATCAGTTGTCCTATGGTGTTCCATCGTAGAAATCAGATCAGATCAGATGTTAAATGTCAACCTCACAAATAACTAACCAGAAAAACAAAAAATATTCTACATCATTGACCATGTCTTTTCGGTTTATTTTTATATGTTTTAACAACAGAACTGTTCCATAAAGTTCGTTTTGTGAATTTGTAAGAAAACTTTTTTATTGTTATGAAGCGGCTGGCTTCCCTCATACCCACGATTGTAAGTACTCTCTCCTCCTTTTTTAAAATTGTACTTTTCATTTTTTACAATTCTAGTAAGTCCTGAAGATGGTGATGAACATTATCAAAAGCGAGACAAAATACCAAAGAATTTCATTCACACTCCCTGGCATCCTTAAAATTGACTGCAACCCCACAAACAGAAATCATTCATTGGTTTTCGAAGTGCCCTATTCAACTAGTCAGTCACGATCAACCCAATGTTCATCAATCCTTGTAGATCATATAAATGACATAGTATAGGTCAAAATAATACATGTGAGTAAAATAATATTCAAGTACATATAGGAAGGGAAAACATATACATAGTGAATGGGACACTTAAAATAACAATCATCGCAGTGAGTGGGTGGACTCGTCTATCGAATAAAATGGATTTTTTTGGGATATTCTTTCATAGCTGTTTGAAAAAAAATCGCATGAGATATCCTTTATTTTTCGGGGAAAAAGGTTAAAAAGAAAGATCTAGCATGGTCTTGGGACTTTTGTACTGCATTCCAATGGAATATTCTAGGTACAGATTATCATTTGGTTCTTGTAGGGTATTCATGAATGTCTCTATTTCTTCTGAATTTGTCTAAATTACAATACGTTTATGTTAATACCTTGTACAGATAAATGTTTGTGCATATCATTATTCCATTTTGGGTGGAGATTCCTCTGCATTACCTATTGTAATCAAAGTCGAAAATCAAAAGGATGAATCTTACGTGTAGTATGTCATACCTAACCACACCATCCATATCCATGGGTTATATGGTACTTTTCGTCTAAGGGATATATAATTAAATTCCTCGAAAATTAAGTTTTTTAAGTGGAGACCAATGGAAGAGTGTGTCCTATTCTTGTACAAGCCTTCATTTAGTTTCACCTGTTTCGGTGTGTGTCTGTGTGTCTGTCTGCAAGCAGATCTTGCAAGTTAAATTTGACTCACTAATCGTTCGATTGATTTGATATCTTGCAGGTGTACATAATTCCGATGACAATGCATTATAAAATTTTTGTTGGGAAAAAAAACAAAATGGCGGCTCCAATATGGCGGACAATTTATGTGATTATGGTCCTATTATATTCAAAATTGGTATCTAAGGGTTTTCGTGGTCGGCGATTATGATTTTTTTGTCATTTGTCAATGAATTAGATAGACATTACTAAACCGGTTATTTAACATCATAAATACTAAAAAATAAAGAATTTATGAAAGAAAAAAATATTTTTCAATAACAAGCTTTCATCAGTTGTTAATGAAAAGAGAACTGAGGAAATAAAAATAAAAATAATAAAAAAAGCATTTTCAAAGACAAGCTTTTAGAGAAATGCACTAAAAAAAATGATTTATTTCATTGTTTGATCTAGGTTATTCTGTGAGTAACAGATTCAAAATCTTGCTGCGGATACAAAATAGGTTATCTTGCCCGGCAAGCTTCTGAATCTGTAACACACAGAATAACCTCTGTGAGTAACAGATTCAAAGCTTGCCGCGGATACAAAATAGATAATCTTGCGCGGCAAGCTTTTGAATCTGTTACTCACAGAATAACCTAGATAAAAAAATTAATGGAATTATTTTTTCCTTTTTAGTGCATTTGTGTAGAAGCTTGTCTTTACATTTTTTTTTCTAATTTTCATTCAAAAATATGATTGAATACCTGGAATAACAATAATAAATGTTCTTCCACAGAAACTCCTCCCAAATCCTCGCAGATATTATTTCCATATCCAATTCATCATATATGCCTTGAATTCACATTGAGCGTTGAGCATAGCGGGAATGAAATCATTTCCAGTTGTCATGCATGTAGAAGAAAACAAATCGATATTATTTACGACGGAGTTCTGGGTCAGACCAACTATTGCTCGAAGTTTTTATGGGCGGCCGTAAAAACTATGGAAATCGCGGTGAATGGTACGCCGCGTCAGTCGAATGAGTTCTGAAAGAATACTCGTGACATTACACATAAAACAAGAGTTCATTTCGAAGGACATTTAATTCGGTCGTGCTTTATATCTTTTGTCGTACGGAATGTTGGAGAAAATAAAATTGGAGATTGAATCACTTTCTGTTTCCACACGTTTCATTTTGTTTGAGGGGACATCAATCGAAACGAATGGTTTTAAGCACTAGGATAAGGGGATAAGCCAAATACCTCTTTGGGGATAGGAAAAAAGGTTTGAATTGTTAAATCCAATTATACTTCCAAAGCCATATCCTCCAGATCACGAAGGTAGTTGTTTTTGGTCGCTCTGAACCGGTGCGTAATGCTAGAATTTGTGCAAAAATCAACGTCGCCTGAAGTGTGATGTGTTTGATTCATTTTTTCCGAAATTTTCATGCTCAAGCCGTGTTGGTGTGTGGTAGAGAGAAATGGGAAAAAGGAAAGCAGAAATTCAGCAAACGCTTTTCCACCCTTTTCGCTCTCAACTAGAACTTTCAACAGAATTATTTTCGACAATGCTGAAGCCATTTCGGTTTTTCCAATTTGAAAAATACAACCATGTTTTTCATTAATGGAAAACATCGAAAGATCAAACGTTATGAAAATCAAACCAGCCAAATCTTTTTTGTCAAATTATCCAGGACGCTAACGTTTTAAGTTCCACAAAAATCGACAGCAATAATCATCACAACGCTCAGTCTTGCCACACGAAAACAAAATAATACCACTTATTTATAATGAACTTTTTTCGAGGCGGCTTATATTCTTAGCAACGGTTAGAACAAAATTATCAAATTCCTAAAGATGGAATTGATGCTGCTGAACACCGAAGTAATGCAAAAGCAGAACTCGGTGAAGAGTAAAAGACATGAGTAGAAGGATTTTTGTCGAGAGTAAAACGACTGTACTGCAAGATTTCTCCTACTCTAAAAATACAACATCGATTGGTTTGGAGTATTGTTTCCCATCAAATAGAAATAACTCATTCGATCTTCAAGTATACTTACCGAACGAGAATTTGGGAACCTGAACTTTACGGAACTTACCAGGTTGGAGGCGAATTTTTCTCAAACACCCGAGCCGATTACACCATATTCATTATAACTTTTCAAGTTATGTATTGCAAGAAAGTTCCTATATTAGATACATTTCAAAATTACTCCTCCAAGTTAGACATCTCATCTGAGAATTCACGCGATGTGATGTTCATGGTATTTGGTGGATAATAGGCGAAGGGCACAAGAAATTATTATCGCTTTAAATATGCTTTAAAATACATAACGCATATATAAGTGTACCCAAAAAACAGTTTTTGAGTCGAATTTAATTTACAGAAGTTCTCATTCGTATTGAAAATCAGCAAATTTTTTAAGCTACTAATATTGGCGCTCTTTGTGACGGAAATGACCGAGCTGCCAATAGGCGTAATCGGGTTGATTGTGACGTTAATCGGCAATGTTGCCAAGTTTCCTTAAACCATAAATGTCAGAATAGAACAACGTTGCAAAATTGATTGAAACTGTCAACTGGGAATTGGTCTATGGGGATTACGTCACAACATTTTGCAATGGCGCCAGAAAAAACATTTAATTTTGCGAACTATAAATACTTTTTTTAAGTTTTAGAAAAAAACCAACAGAGTTTTACAAGCTGTAATTCATTAAAAATAATTTGAAAATTGTGTTAATCCCAATTGCCTGTCGATCGACCATCAGGTCGAAATAACCATGACGAACTTGTTCGTTAGATGTGAATGGTATCACTTATGTGTTCGTGGCTTGACCGTTAGAGTATTGAATTCGATCAATTTCAAAAAATCCATAGCTCATTCCACTTTATTATTTGTCCAACCTGTTCATGGTTTGCTGAGTGGTCCGTATTTCTGGTTGTTGTAGTTTTTCCAATGAAGCTTATGACTTGTGTCTAACTTGTCAGATTATGAAATATGACTGATGGCTGCCGATGTATCATACAGAACTTTCTTTACTATCGTAGTGAGGAAATTTGGTGCTGTAATCAAATAGTTGAAGACTCCTTGTAGGTATGCTTGACTTCATCGTACTCATACATCACAAATTGTTTCTAATACAGAGGAATATATTAATATTGAGTGCTGCACATTTCCAGTGGGTTCAAATATTAACTTCAAATTTAAAAAAGGAGGGGTAGACTGTCTGATTCCGTCAAGTTTATCTGACTTAAATTCTTCGAGATAGAATTAGAGATTATTTCGGAAGAACATATTTCATGAGTATCTGCAGAATAGAGAGTTGTTGCCATTTTTATGGAGTCGATAGAGGAATGGTCAAGATAGCATCCGCAACCAAATGAACTGCTCTTTCCAGACATGCGAACAATATTCTAGAACGAGTTGAATCTGAGCATTATAAAGGGTGAGAAGCCTTTGAGGTATGGAATTATTTTTTGCATGAAGGAGCATTTTTAGTGGACAAAATGTATCGTGTTGACCACAACTACTGCCACGTATTATACACGGTTCTATCACGTGGCGGCTACCAGCATGCGAAACACTTTTTTGGTGGTTGCTACGTTTCTGACTACGTTCCTGGGTCATAGATAGCCACATACCAACCACGTTGTGGTCACCTGGACATGTGGTAGCCGACACTCGATATGTTAAATTCACAGCCCGATGTATGTCCTGCAACATATTTTTATAATGAATGGCCTTCCATTCTGCCTGATTCATTTCTAACACTTGACTTACAAATACAAACACGTAGGTATATTGAATCAGGATACTTCTGATTGTGATAGAATGTAAATGATTTAAAGTTTACCGTGGAATATGGATGTTGTAGCTCGATTATGAGAACGCGCCATCCGAATATTCTTTATTTAAGGACAACATTATGATTTTGCAAATAGCGTGCCTCTGAAATTATGAACTTTAATCCTTCAATAATGTTTTTATCAATCTTGTTAACTTGAAACCTATAGTTACGTACCCATTAAATTACTACGTTTGATGCAGTACTGACTTTTTATTGAATGGTTCGTTCAATTCTCTAACAATGGCGACCCCGCACATGTCTGTTAATATGTCGGCTCTCGGAGAATACTTTGAAGTGGTCTGCTCTAAAAATGGGTGTTTGAAATGGTAGAAACTGAAAATATACTACTCTAAAGTTCATTACATCATAAAGTGGGTGGTGGAACTATTTTATCAACTTTTCCACCACTTGACAGTGGCTCCCATATCGCAGGCGCCATGAGTCACCACTTCGAAGTCATAGTCTAAAAGTTGCAATAGGTCTCATGCGCTTGAAAGTGGCAAACACGCCATGGTTATTGTAACCTGCCACTTCGAAGTTTTAACCTCAAAATTGAGGGAACATATCCCTTGTTCGAATTCAAATATATTTATTTCAACTTTTACCTTGTTACAACTCTCATATATCATTATTTACAATACATTTCAATATCAAAATATAGTATTTCTTCAGAAAACCAGAGATTTTGGGGGGTGAAATGTACTCTGGGGGGAGAGTGAGGGTATTTTTGCACCCTGTGGGTATATACCTGTCCCTGAATACGTCCCGTACGCCCCTGGGAGGGCAGAAGGGGATCGCCTCGCTGTTTGCAATCTATCATATGTGATAATGTTTCATTCACCCTACATTTGTTTGTCCATTATCCAAACTCGCACGCATTTCCGGTAATAAAGCTAGTAAAAAACTAATTCGAGAAGTAAAAGAGGACATGAAGCAAGTAGGTCACTACCGAGTAACGGTTACTCTATGGTGAATTCCAAAGGTAACTTTGTAGTAACTTCCAATAAATGCGAACTGTGGCAATCACTTATGGATATAGCAAAAACGTGCCATCACCATATATCAAAATCAAGGGCCTGGCTACATTAAAAGTTTGATGGAAGTTACTAAAACGTCACCTGAATCATCATACTTTAGTGAAAGTGATTGTGACTTCTAGGTGATATTTAAGTGGTACAGAATGGTTACGGAATGAAGTTTTCATTACTGTATAATAGTTTAGTGGTTGATATAATATAACCACCGAGTCGGAGATGCATCATGAGTTTCCATCACTATGATGCGACTTGGGCAAATTTTGTGAGGCTGATTTCGCGATGGTTGAAGTGTTGCTGGTATTCCGAGCATACCTGTTGATGATTGCGTGATACGAACAATCACTTCTGATATATCAAGCATTTTTGGGAGAGGTTTTTTCCTTTTTGGGAAATGCGTTCCATTCAAACTATTTTCCATTGTACGAAAGCACCAGTTTGAGCAAATATCTCTCGAGAAACTTTCGTGAAATCCCATCGGGTCCCGTAGATTCATTTTTATCCAAATCGGATGGTGGATGGAGCTTCCATCTGAGGATCTGAGAATCTTAGCAAGTGTCTCATCATTTTTGTTTAGGAGGAAATAGAACTGGTGGTGAAATTTTTTCCAATTGCTTCTGCAGAATGAACGAGACCTGTTTCGAAAATCTGCCAGTTCGGTTGATTTTCTGGCATTATGCGCCTTTCTTGGTGAGTTGATGGCATCGTTGCATGAATATCTTGCTTCGATATATTTTCCTCTAGGCATCGACAACATGTTCCTCGTTTAATCATAACACTTCAACATCCCTTGCTGAACTATTTCCGATCCAGGAAGCTGAAAAATTACGTGGAGCAAAAGAAACAAATTTCCAGAAGATTATGAAACAATGAATAGCAACATAAAGAATTAGACTCATTAGCGATGAACCTGCTACAGGTTTCAGTGAAAATTGTTCTGTTCAATGATTTGACCAATTATGTTGGATCTTTTCCTCACAAATGCACCTATGCCACAAAAATCCGGAATTTCAATAAATCACGTCGTTTTTCTATGAAAAAACGTCTAAATGTGGAAAATACGGGTTTTGTATTATTTTGGATATTGTGCAATGAATTCAAGTGATTGTAGATTCGAAAACTCTTCTTGGGAAGAGATTGATGACTATCAGATCAGCTAATACAGTGAACACAGTTAATACAAGGAAATATAAATGGCGTCACTCCACATCGTTCTGTGATTCAAGGAAATATGAACTACAGGGGAATACTCCAACTGCTGAAATACCAATAATTCTGAAAGACTGGGCTGTGAACATGCACAAATGTGATGATGAAGATTATAAAAAACAATCTGGAACACAACCGCTAGGATGGTGGAGGAATAAATCCTTTTTCTGATATTAAGTTTATTGAGTTTGACACTGCTAGAAATGCGAAGAGAAAGCAACTTCAGAATTTTCCAGAGAAACGAAAAGTCAATGCAGCTGCTTTAGATGAAACAGAATACAATTGAATTATTGAAGCTTGTGATGATAATGCCCCGGAAGGTCTTCAGATAAAGTTTTTCCATATTGCATCGTTGGAGTTAGCATGGATGGGAAATGAAGGAACTGTTGTGTCCATTATTTCCAAGTTGAACTGCACATTGATGAAAATCATCCAGAACGTATTCAATATAACCTCTTATTCACTGAATCTTAACAAGTCGGTGCTAAAAATTTTGCCGAAACAAAATGGATTATCCAAATCTTGAAAAATCAGCATATTGTAATAGGATTCAAGTTAATTGTTGAAATAGAATGCCCAGACTATTCAGTGAAGAGCGGTGTGGAGTTCTTTGGACCGCTTTGCTAGTTTAAAATTTTTTATGTTTCAAGCAAAGTTTTAGAAATTGTGAATTTGAATGGACGCCAGAATTTTTATTCAAACTAGGACAAAAATACAAATTCCCCATTCAATAATGATTTCATATCAATTAACTTTCCTTCTGTGAATAACTACAACAATAAAACAAATAACAACTTATAACAATCTATTTACAAATTCACATCTTTTCCAATTCCTTAACATTTGAATGCAAAATCTATTTTCAATTCCAATGTAAGAAAACTAATATTGTTTTGTTTGCTGAATCTGTCGGTTTTTTCGATGTCGATGTACCTTGATTGTATTTCCTTTGTCTAGCACTTAGGTAGACTTTACAAAGTGGTTTGGCTCGCAATCAGGGGGTACTTATAGCTGCTGGGCGACCGATCAGGTGAACACAAGCATCAGCTTCTGGTCCATCGAGTGCGTTCTCAGCGATTCAACATGAAAAACAATATTGTTTGTGTCAGAATTTGATATACAAAAATTCTACTTCTTGAAACTTGGAATATTTTCAATGCATTCCTTAACTCATAGTTGTCACAATTGAGTGTAATCTCACAAAAATATTATTATTTAAAATTAATTGAGTATACAAATCAGTAATATCCAATACTGAAATTGAAGAATTATTTTTATGATTTAATAAAAATTGATTTTTGCTTTATATATGGAGAAGATGGTCTATTCTGATCTTGAGCAGCCAATACTATACTTTACAAAGGATTTATAGAAAAATCAGAATATTAAGAAAATAACTTCAATTTCAACCAAGAGAAAGCATATGAGAACTATGTGTGATCAGTCATCGAATGCCTCTTCAAAAAGATTTATACGTAATCAAAGAATATTCAAATTTGGAAAATATATGCATAAATATATATATATATAATAAATATATACGTGATTGCCTCACCTACATAAAAATCACAGCTCACTGATAAATAATACCAAATATGGAGCCATACCACAAATGCACTCAAATATAAAAATCATAATATACATATATATATATATATATATATATATATATATATATATATATATATATATATATATATATATATATATATATATATATATATATATATATATATATATATATTTATTATTCAACTATATCATACCAAATACAGTAAGAGATATCATACACTTGTGAAACCCTCATTAATTCCCAATAAAGCTTAGGCAGAAAAACCCATCTAATAAGATAAAATAGACATTAATATATTATTCCACTCGATATACACGTGTGGGTTTCATGTGTCTAACAGAACTCCTTAAAAAAATATATTATGAAAGGCACTGCAATCTATTATCAGATTTACCTAAATAACTCTAAATGCAATTTACTGAACAAACAACGAAGATGAACGCAGATATCATACTCTTTGTGAAGAGACATCCGACGTCCTCGTTAAAAATATTCTTCAAAATGGTTTTATATTTTTTTTCATATGATCAAATACATTTTCCTCACATACCTTGCTTGCCTGTTGTCACCAAAATTCACGGATTTGAAATTAATTTCGTAGAAGGAAAGAGAATATGCTCTAATTCATCAGTTGATTGACATGAACCGATTCTACTTTAATGTCTCATGGCTGACAAGTTTCAGAACACGTTTTCAAGTCATTGCTATTGCAGCTAGCTCGAAAAAGGGGCAAGAATCGTCTCCTCATTCCTTTTTAACATCATCGTGCAGAATGACTGCGTTCGCTCACACTATTCTCAGCCGTGATGACTGTTCCATTGCCCACGGTTAGATGTCGCTAAGATTTTCAATAGGGATTGACGATTGAAATGAATGAATGAATTTTTGAGCATATCAATAGGGAATGTAACAGATATATCGTTACAATATATGCCTAGTTGAACTTCATCACAAACTTATAGAGAAACGCAAGGAAACCGCAAGTAAAACCACTGACCGATTTGTTCTTAGTCCCAATCTTTACCTCAATAAATCTGGGTCATCATGGTATAAGGATTCTCCGATAGAAAGGAATACTTTTGGAGAATGGGATAGACTGTCAGCAAATCAATGTGGGTAGATACTGAAAATTAGGAAATAACTAATCATTCCGGTCGCTCAACAATAAGTTTCCACATGGCCAAGGTACAAGACGAAGAACTGATCAAAATCAGTGGTCACAGTAGTGCATCGTCACTTGGGCTATATAGTCTGATTAACAAGTTAGAAAACGGGTAAGGTCTTGTTCCCGGTCCTTCGATTCGGAATGACGTCTAGAAAAATGTATCTTGAGCATTTATTAGCACATAGAAAATTCCAATTATTAACAAAATAATTTCGTTAAGTATATATTTATATATAAGTAAGTATATATATATATATATATATATATATATATATATATATATATATATATATATATATATATATAAGAGGGGCTCCAAGAGGTGAAAAATGTATTGGTCAATTATTCAAACTTTTATGTCGACTTTTCAAAAAATAGAGATTGGATAAAAATTAGTTGATCAACAATCGTATAACTTTTTGGAAAATCGACATACATTTTTTTTAACGGGCTTTATTCTTTCAACGGTTCTGATGACACCATGATTTTTTCAATTTTTTTTCTTCATGACTGTGTAGCCTGAATGTTTAGGAATACACCTGTTTTTGTTTCATTTCAATCAAGCGAGTAGTATTGAAGTTATGACAATTTTAGATTCCGTTCCATTCAAATATTCCGTGCGAGCGCGCCATGCTCGCGTGACGTCATTTTACAACGCAACGTTCTCACCGTACTTTCAATCACTGCTTTGCTATCGTATGTTCGACCACAATAACTTTTTTGACTTAAGTTTTTATGTGAATAAGTGTTACGATAGTATTAGAAGTATAATATTAGATATGGATGACGATTCTGAAAAACAACAATCTCATTACTTGCCTGAAATAGACGAGTTGATGGTTGCCCACTATTTTTCAATAATTCCGCTTTCTTGGCCGCCGAGATGCGTGGAGTAGAAATGCAAAAGTAAGTATTACTTAATAACATTTCACTTTTTAACATCAATCTTTTGATCCCTATAAGTACATATTTCTCATTACTGGTGTTTTATAAATGAACGTCATATTGATACTATGAACTTGACATTGAGTTTCTGAGAAGGGAGAATGCGTAGGTATTTGTAACAGGGTGAGACTTATTGAAAAAATTACTGTGTTATTGTACCTACATAGTTTTGATCATGAATTACATTTTGTATTTTTTCCATATGTAATGTAACAAAAAATTTCTATGTTTCCTAAAATGTTTTTCCCGAAAACTCTCGTCCGCGTAGAATTTCTTTTTTTCTATGTTTTCCTTTATGTTGTTCCATCTAGACTATGCTTTTGACTCCTTTCGCTTCCTGTTGTCCCGTTATCCCGTTTTCCTGTTATCCCGTTTTTCTTATCCCGTTACCCTTATCCTGTCACCCCATTATCCCGTTTCTTTGTTATCCCGTTATTCCCGTTATCTCGTTATCCCATTTTCCTGCTATCCCGTTTTTTCTTTATCCCGTTATCCCGTTTTCCCGTTATCCCCTTATCCCGTCATCCCGTTATCCCGTTTTTTCGTTATCCCGTTATTCCCGTTATTCCATTTTTCTGTTATCCCATTTTTTCATCAACCCGTTATCCTATTTTCCCCTCATCCCCTTATCCTTTCATCCCGTTTTCCCGTTTTTTCGTTATCCCGTTATTCCCGTTATCCCGTTTTCCTGTTATCCCGTTTCTTATTTATCCGGTTATTCCATTTTCCCGTTATTTCCTCATCCTGTCATCCTGTTATCCCGTTTTCCCGTTTTTTCGTTATCCCGTTATTCCCGTTATCCCGTTGTCCTGTTGTCCTGTTATCCCGTTTTTTCTTCATCCCGTTATCCAGTTTTCAATTTATCGTTCTACAATTATTATATCCGATTGCCACCTGGCAACCCTATTGCAAATCTGTGGATAAAATAAAATGAAATAAAAATCGCGATGGCAAAATAGGGGTTGATCGTAGAAGGGTGAAAATTCAGGGTTGTAGGTATTTTTGAATATTATATCATGAAAAAATTTTAAAAAAAAATCAAGGTGTGGACCACCCTTAACATTTAGGGGGATGAGAAATAGATGTTGTCCGATTCGCAGACCTAACCGATATGCACACAGGATTTCATGAGAATCGGTTGAGCCATTTCGGAGGAGTTCAATTACAAACACCGTTTCACGAGAATTTCATATATTAGAATATATTAGATCAACTTACGTTTATTTTAGATCGGCTAGAAACACCTATGGCGACGAAGCTGGATATGTAAAAGTTAAGATAGATACTTCTCTTCAGTGAAATGCCGGATCACCCCAGAACTTCATGATTTGCATCTATTTCTTTCTACTTTTAGCACAAACCATTGACTTTTAGGTTCGAAAGGAGCAATAAAAACCAACTTTTCAGGTGCATTAGTAGTTTTATTCAAAGACTTTGGCAGAACACACGATTTTCTAGTTTCTCGATTCGACATTTTCATCGATTTTCGACACGAACTTCACACACACACACAGGTCGGGAGCAGAGCACGCACTAACCGACCGTTGTAAAGTGACGTCACAGCGGCCGATGACTCTGCGTCGTCGCACGCCTAGCTAAACCATTAAATATCTCGGAAATTATAAAAGGTATCAAAAAAATTATTTTACGGTATTTTTTCATTTTTAATAGAGTGTATTGTAAGGTAAAAATCAAAAGTTGGTGATATTCTTCATTTTTTATGTGCTAATGAATGCTCGAGATACATTTTTCTAGACGTCATTCCGAATCGAATGAGCTATCGCACATATTTTTAGGACCGTGAACAAGAGTTAACCCGTTTTTCAACTTGGTAATGAGACTAATATCCACAGTTGAACGAATAACATCATTCTAATATGATTGGAGAAATGAGAGCTGCAGCTACGATAACGGCATCGACTTCTGAAACGATTACCGATTCGAAGCATGGACTTAATTATGAAAACTGTACTTTCAATCATTGCGTTTTCAAATAATTTTATATACAGTGCGTTATTGGAGCGTTTCTACACTTTATGAACGCACTGAATAATAAAAAACTGTCGTTTCCCGAGCATTTGTCTTGACGAATATATCTCTATCTGGACCTAGAATTCTGACGGCTAACACCTGCATGAAAAATCTCTCGCGCAAAAGCGCTCTGGATTTTGATCTATGGAGATGTATCGTGCTATTGCTGGGCAACGATGCTTCCGTATATTATATTGCCAACATTTTTGGGCGGTAAAATATAAGGTCTGGTAATATTATATATGATAAATAAATGTATTTGAGTGAAAACGTGGCTTCACAACCCTGTTTGTCACTAATATGTCATTTCGAAATCTCAGGGGAATAATGAAAGTACGTTGAGCAATTTACTTGATTTATTTGTTAATTTTTACCAATTTCGTCTACGTAGCTGACATGTAATAAATATATTATTTTGATATAAAAATTGTTGAATATCAAATGTTCAGTTTCAGAATACTCTTGAATCATGAGAAAATATTATCCAGTCTTCTATATCATTCGTCGTTTATTCGTTATTTATTGAGGCTCTGGTTTCAATTGATATAAGTTAGCAAACTCACTTGATCATTTGAAATTCAAAGCTCGTCGAGGTTGGATAACGTTTCTCGGTGAACAGAATGCGAGCAGAATATATGGGATATCTCTCAGTGTGATTATATTTCGAAATTTCCTATCGGAATGATTTATTGGGTCTCTAGAATTAATTGAATTCTAGTTGCAGGAGTTTGGAGATACATCGATGTAGTCAGTTGAGGTCTACAGGAGTGGTTTCCGATGATAAGGAAAATTGTATAAGCATTGTGGAATTTGACCGAAAGAAGGAAAAATAATATGGAAATATAATCAAGTTATTAATTCCAAACAATCTATTTATTGGAATTGATCGAAATTGTTGGAAATATATGACACCAGGGAATGATTCTACTTGAATTTCAATTCCATAGTTAGAATTTCAGCTTTTGAAATTTGCATCATGAAGATTCTACGACTTTTTCTCCGTAGAATAGATGGATTCATAAAAAAATAACAAGTGTTTTTTCCACTCATATTTTTTACAAGACTTCCCGTGAAATCAAGTTGAAAAAATTACTGAAGACGCTGAATACCTAAACGAAATCAGAGAAACATGTTGGGGGCGTTGATATAAGTAATACACTCCACTATAGGATTTTCACTAAATCGGATTCAGTAAATCGATTATATTCCAGGTAATTGAATGAAATGGGAATTGAAGTCAGTTATGTAAATAATCTCAAATAAAACAAATTGATTAAGGAGAATCATTCACATCGATCTGGTCATCAACAATATTGGGACTTTCCTATTAATTGATTTCTACAGTTCCTTTTTTTCTACGTGCATTATTTGATAGAATCATCATTCTTCCATTTTGTCTGATTCATTTCAAACACTTGACTGTAGTATAAGTGTATATATATATATATATATATATATATATATATATATATATATATATATATCGAACACGTAAGTATGGTAAATTAGGATACTTCTGATCGCGATGAAATCAAAACGATTGGAAGTTTACTGTGAAGTATGGGTGTTGTTAGCACGCGCCATCTGAATATTCTATATTTTTCAAATCACGCAAGCATGTTCTTATGAATCTTGGGCACTTGAAACCAATACTAACGTGATGAATAACCACGTTTGATGCAATACTGATGATTAATAGGTTTTAATTGAATGATTCGTTCATTTCTCTTACAATGGCGACCCAGCATATTCCTGGGAGGAGTTGTTTGCACCCAAAAATGAGTGTTTGAACTGGCAGAAACTGAAAATATTCCACTCTGAAGTACTTTCGATCATAAAGAGGGTAGTGAAACTATCTTGAAAGTGGCGCCATCATTCATCACCTCAAAGTTATAGTCTAAAATTTGCAATAGGTCTCATCCACTTGAAAGTGGCAAACACGTCGTCGCTATTAAAACCCGCCACTTAAAGTAAGGTCCTCAAAATTGCGGGTACACGTCCATTGCCTGAACACATACACATTTTCTGTAATGAAAGAAGTAATAAACTAATTTGAGCAGTAAAAAATGAAATGTTGCAAGTGGGAAACGACTGGGTAACCATCACTTTGAAGGTTATTGTAACTTTGTAATGACTTTCATCAAAGCGAAGTGTGGCAATTATTTATGGAGATAGAAAGAACGTGGCAATCATCATCAAATATCACGATCAAGTGCATGTCACATTGAAGGTTTGATAAAACTTACTGAAACGTCACCGAAACAGTCATACTCTTGTGAAAAGCGATTGTGACTTCCTAAGTGATATTTGAGTGGAACAATATGGTTACCGCTATGGTTATCTTCCACTTCCAAGTTTGAAAACCTTTGAGGTGATTCTGCTGCGTGGTCATAATGTTTCAGACATGTCAATTCGACACTTACGAGTTATAGAACTCTGGAGTGGCTACCACAGATGAAAATTGCGTAACTACAACCATGCAAATGTAAAATGAATTTTTTCTCATTGTGTGGTAGATTCAGTGGTGATTACGTGATAACCACCGAGTCGAAATTGCAGTCAGTATGATGCCACTTGGGAGGTGAAGTCAGTGTCGAATTTGATGAACCTTTTACAGAACCGTTCGGATTTTCATTTTCTGAATATTCGCCCTAGTAGACCAATGTTGAAACATGAGCAAAACATACATTGATTTGTTCATTACATGTTTTTCAGATTTCACGGTATCATCTATATTGTTGAATATTAGGAATTCACCTAAATCGTTATCTGATCATCTCAGTTTCCTTCATGAATTCAATTGAGGTGTGAATCGAATCAATGAAGTCGAAAAACTTGTTCAATTGTCTTCCAGTTTCCAAAAGTTGCACTAAAATATTGTACACGATATATTGAACTGAAAAGTTATTGTGAATTATGTTTCTCAAGCTGTTCCTTTCGACTGATGGACATCTCAGAAAGTTACCCATTACTGATGATTTACTTGAAAAATGTAAATATAGTGAATTGAAAATAGTCAGAGTCTAGCAAACTTTGAACAAATCTAATATTTCTTATTCGATGATTAGACTGACATTGTTCCTAATCAGCAACACTGATGTAATAGTTTTTTTCCAAGTACTAAGAAATTAATATTGAACATCGAAAGAGATGAGATTGAAGTTGAAGATTATTGTTCCCAATTCATAGAGAATCATTAACTATTTTTCAAGCTTGATTACGGCATAAGATGTCAATTTTTTTAATCAGGTGGATCAGCTCTCCAGAGATTTCCAATGATGGTAAAACACCCGATATGACGAATGGGATAGTTTCGTTAATATATTTCAATATTATTTGTATATCATGCTGGTGAAATGTAAATGATTATCGTCAAATCTTACAAATATATCTAAATTCAAGGAATCTCAAACTGTTTATTCCAATCCTATTTAACAATTGTATTCACCATCCTTTCCATATCTGCACGTATGAAAATAACATTATCCACAACATTACATGATAAGATAATTTTGTAATCCAAATATAAACTTAAACAGGTATTGTACATCTTGGATACGATACTTTTTTGTGCATGGAAAGCGCAGGAGAAGTAAGGGAGCATGGCGAGTAACAATGACACTTCGTGATTGAATAGCACATACTATTTTCCACGATAAAATTCAAATAATAATCTCAAAATAGTATTACAGTCAAAATACCAACACCTATGAATCATTGCGAATAATAACTGAGAACTTTCCATTACTAACAAAAATGAACTCTCAATTGAAAAATCACTAACGGAGTTATCATTTCCAGTTAGTGTTGCGACTAAGCTGAGGATATTTCGTAATGTCCAATTTTTCTGCTCTCAGAGAAGGAAACGATCAGAATGACAGCGGAAAAAGTTTATTCCCAACGCGAGGTACTATCGCCTTTGCTGTTGTCAATGACCGTGGATAATATGATAGTGTAGAATTACGACTCAAGGTTACGCCGATGATCTGGTAGTCACTTATTAGAGGGGCAAACATGGACGGAATAATATCCAGTGGCATGCAGACAGCCCTAAATAAAATCAGAAGCTGGTGTGCAAATGAGGGAATAAATGTAGATCATAGCAGAACAGTGATGGTTCCATTCACAAAGAGGCCTAAGTACAAACTGAAAGCTGAATGGAAGTCAGCTAACATTCCCAATGAAGTCAAATACCTGGGCGTCACAATCGACCAGAGACTAATATGGAACAGTCATATCATTGATATCCTTTCCAAGGCTACAGCGGCAACCTGGACGTGTTTTTGGCATGGGGTTTGAAGCCGAATATGTTATACCTACTGCTTATATCAAACGATTATCAAACCCATGGTCACCTATGCCTCATTGACCAAAATCTCGACAGCACACGGCATGAATCGAGCTGCAGGAAAGTGCAGCGGTTAGCCTGTCTGCGAATAAAAGGGGCAATATTCACGTGCCCCGCTGCAGCACTAGAGGCAATGCTGAATCTTTCGCCACTGCACTCGTGTATAATGAAAGAAACGGCAAAAACTACCTTCAGGCTGCACCAGGCATCAAACTCGTAGGCTGGGAATCTGATTGGACATCTGAAGATTCTGGATTTTTTTTCATAGGATCCAGGTACAAGCCATCAGATATTATGGCAGCTAGGCACAACTTTGAAGTGAATTATGAAGTGATTATGAATAACCACCTCATATTTACTACGATTGGGCCTCAATTAGCAATAAATGGTATACTGATGGTTGCAAGATGTACGAAAGGGCTGTACTAGGAGTAACGGGTCCTAGGTTTAGGATATCGGGATCCCTAGGCAGTTCCCAACAATATTCTGAACAGAAACCCATGCTACAGAAATTTGCGTCCAAGAATTCCTTGAAAAACGCTTCAGGGATGCATATATTTATATCCTATCAGGTAGCCAAGCAGCACTAGAAAACACACATTTGTGAGTCTTCCCAAGGCCCACATTAACGAAGAGTTCCGGCGCTGAGAAGCTGACCAAATTTAAACCCACTGGAATAAGGTACCAGGGCGAAGTCAAGCAAAAAAGTTTATGAGCCCAACGCCAAAGAAAACTGAACAGTTTCTCAAGTTTGACAAGAGAAACTTGAAACTGGTAACGGGACTGCTCACCAGACATTGTCCTCTGAGTTATCACCTCAATAAAATGGATAGATCAGACCGTGAACTGTGTCGTTTCTGCACAACTCCGCTGAAACTACAGAACACATACTTTGCGACTGCCAAGCGCTGTTCTGCAGAAGGCTCAAGTTCTCCGAAGGGGTTTCACTACCGCCTCAAACATCAGGCACTAAACTCCCAGAAAACTGTTACGGTTCGCAAGGAGACTCGGAACCCCGGGTCTTGAATAAATGGAGGGCAATGTAGAGAAGACTCCACAGGTCGAGTAACTTTCTCTTCCATTTTTATAGTGAATGGTTGAACAAATACAAAACAACATGCATTTTTCATTATTTCAAATATAATATTTTCGATCATTTTTCATTTTTATTGAGATAAACATTCATAGTAAAACTTCAGCAATCAGAAATTGTGTTTCTTTCTGTAGTCCTTCTGATGGAGGTATAGAAATGATACTATTGGTCGAATCAAAAGTAGTGTTTTGGCAGTCTTTTCCCCATTTTCCAGAGAACATTTTATTTGAAAATGGACCACCATTGAGAATTTCCCAGCTTCATGCACTTATGAATCATTATGAGTAATATATTAACTTCATTTGTATGAAAATATGAAAGAGGTCTTCATAAAATCAGACGTAGTATCATCTGCGACTGAAAGAATAAATTTAGTTACTATTCATGTTGAAGAAGCAAATATCCTCAACTACCAACAACACCAAAGACTCAATTGCAGTTTTGACAATTATTAACGGAGTTTCCATGTCCAGTTAGTGTTGTGACTGATCTGAGGATATTTCGTACTATTAATTTCTTTTATTGCATTACCTGACAGTATTTTTGTACATTTTCAATGTTAGTAACTATCAGCCTGTTTTTGATAGTGATTGGTTGAACAAATATAAAACAACATTGATTTTTCATTATTAACAAATATAACATTTTCAATACCTCTTCATTTTCATAAGGATGAAACATTTATAGTACAAGTTGAGCAATCCTAACTATGTGTTCCTTTTGAAGTTCTCCTGATTATTTCAGAATGTATTGAGATAATTGAAGATTGTGGAAGATTATAGGGGGGTTCGATATGGTCCGTCAGCCTCTCCGTACCTTGACCTATAAGATTTTTCACACCTAATCCTCCATCTATTCGTGGACCAGGATTTCGTGACTTCCACTAGTTTCCTGAGAGCTTAGTTTCGGATGTCTGAGGGCGTGGATGAAATCCTTCCAAGAAACTTGAGCCTCTTGCAAAAGGACGCTTGACAGTCGCAAGGCAGGTGTTTTGAGTTTCAGCAAATTTCTCGCAGTAACAGGAAGTTCACTGACTGATCTATCCATTTTTTATGTGATACCTCAGAGGACAATGTCTGGTGAGCAGTCACCAGTTCCAACTCTTTCTTGTCCAAGCTTTCCCTTGGCGATGGGCTCAGAAGCCTTTCCGCTTGTCTTTGTCCTGGCTGCTCATTCCAGTGGTTTTTGATTTAGTCAGCTTCCCAGCGCCAAAACTACCCTTTTATATGGGCCTTGGAGAGACCATAGAGAGGTTCTGGCCCAGAAAATTGTGTGTTTGCACCTTCTTTGGTGAAGCTGTCTGCTTCATCATTGCCTTCGATTTCCTTAGGACCCGGCACCTACATGAATGTGACCTGATTATTTGTAGCCAGTTGTCTTAGGGGGACTTTGCAGCCCCAAATTAGTCTAGACTCACAAGTGTGTGTGGGTGTGTGTGTGTGTGTACTAGCGGAATATTTTCTAGCATCTTCAGAAGTTCAATCAGATATTTCCATCCTGTGAGTCTGATGTCTGGTGCACTCTGAAGATACTCATTGCCGCTTCCTTCATTACATATGAGTGTAGTGGCGTCAGCAATATCTATAATGCTGCAGTGGGGCACGTGAATATTGCCCCTGTGATTTTCAGACAGGCTTACCGCTGCACTTTCTGCAGTTCGATTTGTGCTGAGTTCTGTCGAGTTTTTGGCCACCATACTAATGGTGCATAGATGACCATAGGTTAGATACTCGTTTGATATTATCAGTATACCGTTTTCGGCTTCAAACCCCATATTTTGCCAAAAAGACTGCGGCACGTCCAGGTTGCCGCTGTGGTGTTGGAAAGAATGTTATTCATATGACTGTTCCATGTGAGCCTTCGGTCGATTGTATCAATCAATCAAGATATACTTTATTGTCGAAAAAAAAATAACTCTTAAAGACAAAGCTTGTGTACATGTCTGAAATATGATACATACACGCATTTGGGAAAACATGAAACAAGTAATGTATATCAAAATAAAACAAGTAATGTGTATAAAAATGATATATTAATATATTATATTGGATTATTTTATATTATATTATACATTGATGAAAAATAGTATATATTCAGTGTCTTGAGTTCATTGAGGATCATGAAATGATTCCCGAGTATGGAGAACTTGGAATTGCTAGAGATTAGAGGCGAAGTAGTAATCTAGAACATAGTGAGATTGCTGTACCAGACATTCATGAAACTTCATTTTTATCGTGGATTTTTTAGTTGACAGAAAAATATTTCTATTCAATATTCAATTGGGAATGTTTCGTTTCTTGTTCATTATCTTCCATCATTATTTACTATTATTATTAGATCCCTCCAATCTATCTCTGTAATAAGTATATTTTGCTAGTCCAATGATGCTGCGATGTGAGTTCCTATATTTGAGGTGATAGCTGAGAAAAAACGGTTCATTGGTGTACTTGCGAATATCATGCAGAGATCAGGAGTTATATGCTGATGTTTTAATACCACTAGTTATCCATGTTTTTTTCTTCCATTGATATTATTCGTTTGAAACGGAAATGCCTTCGTAAAGTAACTTCTGAGTTTGTCATAATATTCATGGAATTGAGATGTTGAAATTTTTCATAGTTTTTGGTGCTATACAATCTTCTATATTTTACTTCATTTTGCAAGTTGACCTTCTGGTCGAAACTCACGCTACTGGTTATAGTTTCATGGTCAGAAAGCCCCCAAGGTACAATTGTACGTATAACGTTCTCCAAGTTACTACAAGAGTAATCGATTATTGTGGCATTGTGTAAAGATACTCGAGTAGAAGATTTTACATGCATATGTAAATTGAAGGAGTTCAATGAATTTTGAAGCCTTTGCTTTTGGGCAGAAGTATCAGCAAAATTTATGTTGAAGTCACCTGCTACTATAATTTGAGATGCAGCAGGCAGTTCAGAGAGTAAAATTTCCGGATGCGAAAATATCATGGCATCCGAGTTTGATGCTCTGTGAAGGCAAATGGTAAAGATATTAATTACTTGGCAGTGAACTAACGAAATTTTTTCCTGCAATATCATATTATTTTTGTCAACGTTTTCGAATATTGAATGGGTTTATGATGATGCCCTCATAAATATGAGAGTACCTCCATGGATAGCTCGCGTTCTACTGTTTTTGAATGATGAGAAATCAACATGGAGAAAATCTCAATCAATCAGTATGGAAAATCATTATAATATCAGATACCTCAATTCTCCAGTGTCAAATCGAGCCAACTCTCATGATATATAAGTTATAGCCTACGCTGATGCGTATACATAATTCATGATAATTTTCTCGCTTGGGAACTCCAGATGATCCATTTAGTATTTAAGAGATTAGGGGATATAATCTTGGAGGCAGCCTCCAGCCAGTATGAAATTTTGATTCTCCTATCATGTTTCGTAGTTTCAGTGTTGTATTACGTTATTTGAGGAACTATTGAAATTTAGGGTATAACTGGCATGAAGCGTTACCAAAGACCCGTATAAATGTTTTTATCTATAAACTTATTAAATGAAGCTGTATTCAAGATGTATTCGGTAATTTCATCAAAATGGGATCTTGTATTAGTTTCAAATATATAATACAAATGAATCTAGCAGAAATGCTAATTAGTGTTTGAAATGACTACGATATCTTCATGCATATAATAACTTGGAATATTTGGAAGACATTCAATTGTTGAAGCTATAGAAGTGTAGGAGAAGAAACTTCTTGCCAGTTGAGATGGGCTGGGTTTAGTTTCTTATTGTTTAGTGATTTATTATCAAAATGTAAAATCTTATAATGCTGGTATATTAACGGCTTTATCTAATCGAATCGGGGATGTTGCCTTGTTAATAGCAATTGCTTGAATATTGAATTTTGGTAGTTGAAATTTTATTTTTTATTTAGAAATAATAAAGCCTCAAAACACTGTGTACACCGGAAGATTATTTTATATATAGAAAACAAATCCAATTAGTAGTAACTTTTCCAATTTCAGTTGGGCATAATAAAATAACCGATGAAGTGTTGGATACTTTTTTGAACACAGTTGACGTTTTGTATACTGAGGATCCTCAGATTTATAGTTGGGTGTTTTATACTAATCAGTAGAATGAAATTTAATTTGTAAAGAATTGTCCCTACTCGTTTTGAATATATTTTATCATTCATAGTTACATACTGGTTTCAAAATTGAAGTAACAAGCCAGTGGTGGAAATACCGGGATATGACATACTAAGAAGCTAAGAAATTTGTTTATAATTTCAAATAATCCCATGTAAGTGCAACTCTAGTGGAGTTTCATAATGTACTCCTTGGAATCGTGCACGATTATGTTTCTAGGAACGCGATTATTGACGTTCGAATTCGTTTTTTGATCTGGTCCGATGGGTTAATATATAAAGAATACACAAATTCGAGAATAATGGACAGTGTGTGATTTGCCCAACGTTAACAATAAATAGAAAGGAAAAAGGCTTGAAATTACGTCAATAATGAAAGTAACAGTAGTACAAACGTGTAGAAATTCATTCACAAGGGTTTGATTATCGATGAATTGAACATTGCCGACGTGTTTTCTTGCTCAGTATTCGACAAAATTCGACAAAAATTTGGTATATCATGGATACCAGAGACCATGGTGAGTTCAGCAATACTTTCTCGTTAAATTGAGCTACAGACTCTACAACAGACTATGATAATGCGATGAAAAAATTTAAAATTTCTTTGAGAAAGTGTACAGTGTGAAATATAATCTTGAAAAAACAGATACCCTGCGTTTAATATACATACGACAACCTAAAATGAGACAATTATACATATAGTGGTATAAAAAGGCGAGTAACAAAAATACTTTGGAACAATATACAAACTTAGTACCATGACGTAATACAAGAGGAAATGTAACGAGAGGCTTAGCCACCATTCTCCGCCCCTGGTGGCCGCCACCGGGACGATAGACACGGCTACCAGCAGTGAACATTGACAGTTGACGAAAGGCGTATGTTTACCGCGCCATGTACTTTTTTTCCTTTTGAAAAAAATCTATGTGAAAGTAGTGAATAAAAGTCTGTTCAGTATTTCGCTCATTTTCAGTGCTCATTATTTCACTGTGCGGGTGCTCCTTTCCTGTTATCATTGGTTCCTTAGTTGCCTTTGCTTCAAACGGCAGAAGTCTGGTCGACTCATAAACCCGCCAAAAACAATAAACGTCCTCAGCATATGTAGAAACCAGATCACCCCCTTCAAATTGGCGCTCCAACTTTAGGCCGTATCAAAAAGGATTGTGTTTTAAAAGTGTTCGTGAGTATTTTCAGACTATATTTGTTATTATTCAATCGAAGTGAATACATTACCTCAACCCGGAACCATTAACATTCGATTCGCGTGTGCGTCGTTTGCGGCGTTGCTAGTTCTCAAAACTTTCCGGGATCCTTGTGAACTTTTGGTTCGCGTAGTTGCCGGATTTAATTTTTGGTGACACTTCCAAAGACTTTGAAAGAAGTGAACATTTTATCGGATTTTGTGCAAGCGATTCGTCCTCACTCATTTAACTGTGTATACGGATGCCATATCGTGAAAAACTCCGTAATTACGTACCTTGTGACAAAAACTTCGACATGACAAACGTAGTGATGACTCCTGACCAACTTCAGCAGCTCCTTGCTGGAATGAGGGAAATGGTAGTAGGTAGCACTCAACAAAACCCCACAGCAAATTCAAGTAACTTTGCTAAATGTAGTAGTAGATTTGCAGGGCGCAAGAACGAGGATGTTGAGGCATTCATAAGCGCTATCACTGTGTACAAAGAATGCGTTAATATAACAGATGTTAATGCGTTGAAGGGATTACCCATGTTGCTAGATAGTCACGCAGCTGTTTGGTGGCAAGAAACCAAATCGTCTGTAATCACCTGGGCTAACTTTCTCACCGCTTTGAGACATGCGTATGGAAAAAAGAAATCTGCTCCCAAAATATTTCGCGAACTTTTTCCCAAGGAGCAGGGAGAGAAGGAGGGACAGATGTTTTTGTCAATAATTGTAGAGCTTTATCGTCCCATTTACCTGCACTCCTGTATTGCATGAAAGCCACAAAATCGACATGATATACAGCTTGTTTCATGCCAAATTGAGAGAGCGTTCACCACGCTCAGACGTAACAACTTTCGATGTCCTATAGATAAAGCTAGCCTATAAAGATTCTCGCTGAACGATCAAAAAAATTTCAAAGTCAAAAATGGATCACAGCCTATTAGTTTAACAGGTTTAGACCTAGTGCTTTGTAAACACTTTGACATGTACACGGAATATCGAAAATTTTCGCAAGATTGTGACTAACCGGTACCAGCAGTCGACCGGTTAAACTCTGCTATGTTTGTTAGGATGTAACACTCCAGGTGTAACCAATTATCCTGTAAAATGACACGTCGTTCAATTCCTTCGGAACTGCTTCTTCTTTGTCGAACTTTTGACACAACTGATAGTTTCAATAAGAGGCCCTTATTGCCTCTGACCGTTCTAGACCTCCATGGATATGCGTATGTGGACACCGGTGCCAAGTGTAGTATCGCAGGCAGCCGACTTTATTGCCATTTACTCGACAAAAATGTTGATTTTCATGGAAAAGAGATGACTTTAGTATTGGCGGATGGCGAAGCACGGTTAGCTCTTGTACGAGTCTTCACTTGCCCCGTCGAAAACTTTACTTGGTGTGGATTTTCTGGCAAACGCCAACCTTGTTATCGATATTCCACGAATGAAATTCTCATTTTGTGACAATCCTGATCTTCAGTATGATGTATATTCGGAAAATAATTCTGAAAATGATGCTTCTATCAATCTCCTTGACTTAACTTCGAGAAAAGACGAAGCAGTCCAACTCGACAAAATGGAACGCACCCAACCCTAAGCCATTTTAGAGGAACACACAGAGATATCTTCGAAGAAAATAATGTACTCTACTCCTTTCGCTGAGCAGATACAATTTAACAGCGAAACGCCAATTGCGTACCACCTACGAATGTCACCCCAAAAATTGGATATTTTGAAACGAGGTTAAGTCTCTGTTAAAAAAAGAAATAATAGAGAAACGATTCATCCTATGCTGCCCTACCGTATTGGTCACCAAAAAGATGGTACCTTGGTGGATGCGTGGATTACCGCTTAAATAGTGTTACCGTGCCGATAGGTATCCGCCCCAAAAATGATGACCCAAGCACGCCGCCACAGAACTGTCTTATGTCCACGCTGACTTGAAAAGGGATATCACCAGCATCATCCGTGAATCAGATCGTGATAAAACCGCATTTATAACACTTTCGGTATCTTTGCTTTAATTGATGGTTTTGGGCTTAGGAACGCGCCCAAGTTCCAAAGACTCATAGACAAGAAGTTTAGAAGAATCATACTCGCGTATCTAATGATAGGGATAATATTGTCGGAAAAATTTCCAAGATCATCTTGAACACTTGAGCGTTGTGTTGGAAAGACTAAGTCATTTTAAACTGTGCGCGAATAGCAAAATGTACCTTCAAAGTGTCCTTCCGTTAAATATTTAGGACACCCTCACACCGCTGGGATCGCCCCCGATCCAGATAAAATATCGGCCATTAGCCGTATGTGTCCTCCTAGGAATGTTAAATACGTGCTATCATTTTGCAAACTTGTAGCTGGTTTGGGGCGATTCGTTCCGAATTTTGCCGAAGTATCCAAGCCCCTATCTGACCTCAAAAAAAAAAATCCAAATTGCATAGGATACTGCTCAACAGCAAGCCTTCCTAAAACTAAAGGAACTGTTAACCTCTTCACCCATATTACGTCAAGTGGATTTACCGAAGCCGTTCACATTGAAAAAAGGATGCCAGTTCTTATGCACTTGGCGCATGTCCCTTCCAGAGGGAGGGAACGATGAAAGACCGTTGAATATGCCAGTTCACCCCCAAGGAAACGCAATTATACGACCACCGAACGAAGCTCTGGCTATTGTTTATGCCATTGAAAATTTCGAGGATACGTCGAAAATTCACCAATTCTCATCAAAACTGATCATTAGCCTCTGAGGTGGCTAATGTCCCTACGATCTCCTGAAGGACGAGTTACAAAGGGGGTTTCAGACCTGAGAATTGAGTATATTCCTGGAAAATCGAACCGGATTGCGGATATGCTCTCCAGACCCAACTGCGACCCGTGTACAGAAAGAGATTGCGAAATTTGTACCATTGCGATATATGTGCCTAGAACTAGTGGAGAAACCCTGCGAGAGGAGCAACTGGCTGACCCTAACCTTAAGAACATCATTAGTTGCTTTGAAGCTAGCGACCCGAAACAGGTTGATTACCATTAATATACCGACAGAGATTACGTCATGTCCCAGGAAGTACTCTATCGCTATAATCAAGATGTAGATACTGGGGATGCACAATTATTCCCGAGTCTAAAGTGCATACCATCCTGAAGGAATGTCATGATGACCCACTTGCTGGCCACTAAGGAATTAAGAAGACCATTCAGAGGATAGCTCTAAGATACAACTGGTCTACACTCCATAGAGATGTAACTTACCATGTAAGACGTTGCGTGGCCGGCCAAAAGTATAGACCTAGCAACCTAAAACCAGCCGGCCTAACACAAACCCCTGCCTTGGCACAACGTTTCGAAAGCCTAGCAATGGATCTATTCGGTCCATTACCTGAAACCAATAAAGGCCATCGTTGGATATTTTCAATCGAGGATACTGCTACAAAATGGATTGAGCTGTTGGCATTGAGTGATGCCACGGCCGAAGCTTGTGCTAGAATACTTATTGATGGAATCTGCCTAAGATTTAGAACTCCGAGGCGAATTATAAGTGATGATGAATCACAATTCGTAAGCAGAGTGATGCAACAAGTGACATTCTGCCTCGGTATACACAGTCTCCCACCCGTTTACCATCCGTCTCGAATCCCTGAGAGGCGGAACCAGACCCTTAAGGTACAACTCTCAATTTTAGTGGAGAAGGACCACACTCAAATGGGACGAAATGCTTCAAACTGTGCGCTTTTGATGAATAGGTACCCAATTTGGCAACTGGGTACCACCGGGCCCATTTAAACTTCGCGCGGAACTTCAATGCCCATGGATGCACAATAAAGACTTACGTGCTGTTGTTGTCAGTGAAAATGTGATTCCCGAGATAACACCCTATCTCCTCCGTCATGTTGAAACATTACTCCGTGCCAAGGAGGCTAATTGCCTCAAACAAGATTCCGCGAAACGATATGCAGATAATCGGTTGCGTGAACAGGACTGTTTCAGAACGGGTGATAAAGTGCTAGTAGAGACCCACACCCTCAGTAAAGCTAGTGCCGGTTTTACCGCCAAATTCGCACCGCGTCGCGATGGACCTTATATTATTTTGAAGCAAGTTACCCCTACTTCGTTTGAAGTCGCCGCGACAAATAAACCAACTATTTCTGTAGGAAAGTTCCATGTATCTGCTCTACGACATTTCATAGATGATGTAGTACTTGCAGACCCTACTTCTGTTCGCCCTATCCAAGGAAGAGGCCGTCCAAAGAAAAGCCCCAGAAGAAATCCGACAACCCCTGGAGACGATAAACGGTCCCCACATGCCACCTCACACCCATCATCATCCAGACCAGAACGTCAGAAACGAATTCCCAGGCGTTTCAGAGATGGTAGCGAGTAGCAGATCTGATCCATAGAACCCACCGAGAGTGTTAGGAAAGGCCGCCCACGTTCTCACAAGTAATTTCTTGTCTCACTCCCCAAAACGTAGGAGTGATCCAAAGGGGGAGGCTGTAACGAGAGGCTTAGCCACCATTCTCCGCCCGGCCACCGGGACGATCGACGCCTACCAGCAGTGAACATTGACAGTTGACGAAAAGGCGTATGTTTACCGCGCCATGTACTTTTCGCCTTTTTTTAAAAAATCTATGTAAAAGTAGTGTTCAGTATTTCGCTCATTTCCAGTGCTCATTATTTCACTGTGCGAGTGCTCCTTTCCTGTTATCATTGGTTCCTTTGTTGCCTTTGCTTCAAACGGCAGGAGTCTGGTCGAATCATAAATTCGCCAAAAACAATAAACGTCCTCAGCATACGTAGAAACCAGATCACCCCCTACAGAAACAAATTGAAAACATTGGCACAGAATACATATCTCAGTATACCAGGATGTTCTCAAATTGTATCGTTGAGGAAGTCATTAATTGAATAGTAAGCCTTTTTCAATGAAAATTGTTTTACTGATCGTTTGAATTTTTGAAATTGCTTATTTTTGAATTTGGTGGGTAATTTGATGTATAATTTACCTCCGGAGTAATGAACTTCGAAGAATGATGTGTTATGTTGAGGAAGTGAAATCATGTGGTTGCACTGGGCGTGAAAAATGAACTGAAGATATCAAAAGATCTTTAGTGTATCTGCTCTGGGCTTTCAAGAATCTCAGAGCAAAACAAAAACTACTCAGTTTTCTATTGAGTTGCTGATATGTTGCTTCCAAATGGTGGGAATCCAAGAGAAATCCATGACATTTACTGTAGATTCAAATTTCACGTTCTGAGAGATTGGGATAAAATTGTTTTGGAAAAGTTATGCAATGTTATTGATAATACACCACTGGTTGATGAGCGATAGTGTTGTGTTTAATTTATTGGTGCAGTCTTGCTCATCTGAATCAATAATCAAAAATAGTGTGTCATCAGCGAACCTTACTGTTGAGATATGAGACAAATTTTTCCGTAAATCGTTGATGTGAAGGAAGAAATAACAATGGTTCAAGGATCGAGCCCTGCGGAACACATGTTTTTCATATACCCCCCAGGTAGAGAATACTTTGCTGTTTTTTTCTGATAGAATGATCCTTTGTTTTCTGTTTGGAAGATAGCTTGAAAACCAATTAGGAGGTGTATATCTTATAGCGTGTATAGTGTGTATCTTATAGCGTCGTGAGCAAATTTTACCAACAATATTTCAAAGCTCACACTATCGAAAACTTTTTTTAAATCGTAGGTAAGGTCGACACAACCATTTTTGGAATCCAGCTTTCCATAGACTTTCCGAGTAAAGGAGTAGATTTCTTTGTTCAAAAACCCATGTTGATCAGGAAAAACAATTTTGTGAGCATTTAAAAAAGATAGAAGTCTATTGCGCACTATTCTTTTCAGTAGTTTTGAGGAGGTTGTCAACAATGAGATCGGCCTGTAATTGTTGAAATCTTTTTTGTCTCCAGTTTTGTGGCGAGGTATTATATCAAACTTTTGAGACGAGATGGGAATATTTCTGGCGCCAGGTACTTGTTGAGAAGAATAACTATATGATGTAGAAGGGCGTGCATAGACTTTTTGAGTAGCTTGGAGCATATGTTATCATAACCGCATGAGTTCTTGGACTATTGATAGTTAATTTCATTCTCATCGGTAGGGTAGGAAAAGAAAATTTCTCCACTAGTTGCGGTGCAATTATTCGAACATACGGTTACCTGAGTTTCATTGGTTTCAGAATCAGAAGAAACAACATTGAGAAAACAATTGTTGAGTTCGTTACACCGGTCTTCGTTGGGACTACTCTAAAGCTTAGTATTATTTTAGGAGAACCTCTTCCTAACTCAGAATTTACCAGTTGCCTTATTCTCCTACTTTTGTTCCCACTCGATCTGATTTCACTGGCAAAGTAGGATTTTTTGGGTGTGACTACGAGTTTCTTCAGATTGGAGCAATAGGTTTTTTGTATATTTCTGAAATGTCAGTGAGAAAACTTTTGGTAAGATCTATGAGTTGTCTTTTGTGTTTGCATTATTTTTCGAGGCCTTCAGTCATCCAATATCGATTTTTGTGAAATTTGATTATTTTCGGGGAAATTTTTTTCTCAAAACAGAGTGTTAATATAATCTGAAAACTTTCGAATTTTTTCTCTGAATTGAGGAGAGGGATTGAGCAGTATTTCTCGTTAGATAGTATAAGTGCCCTTCAAATATCTCAAAATTCTCCAGAATAGAAACGTTTTACCCGACTTTTGCGTCACGGCCAAACTGAATATATTGGCTTAAGTGGTCGGCAATGCCGTTGTCTACGTTTTCCACCTCATAGTTCGAAACATCAACCATAATATTATCAATGCAAGTAGACGTTGTGTCATACAATCTAGTTTACCAAAAAATAGTTTGTCGAATATTGAAAGATGACAGTAAATTGACAAGTTCCTTTTTGTTACCTTATCTTATTCAAGTCAAAAATTCACGTTGAAATCTCCACATAGTACGACCCGAACATTTTCGGACTTGAACACATCAATCAAAAACTTCTCTAAATCATCCAAGAACAGGAAGATCAGCTGATGGGAAACAATACATATTTATCATTGTTACGTTTTTGATTTTATGCTGAATTAAATAATTTTTTCAATAGTGAGTTCCCTGTATTTATCTAATATGCAGGATGAATCAGTGTGAAGGTAATGACGAACAAAAATATCTGAAGCACTAAACTTTGAATTAGGGCGGCCAATATAATTGAGAACTTTTGGAGATAACAAAAACACTAGGTATCAGGGTGAAGCCAGTGTTCAGAAACGCAGAATATATCGACATGCTCACCACTCCATTCTGAAAAAATACGTTCAATTCACTGAATTTGTTGCTAATACATTGAATGTTTTGATGTATATGGATTATGGGTACTACGACAGTTGTACCGTTCACCATCAGACGGGTTCACTGGTGCGGAAACCAGTTTTGGTAGAAGAATTTACCACTGAAGTTGTTCGTCTCTGCATTTGGACTTGGCTCAGGCAAGTGGGCAGCATCTTTGAGGTCTTTAATGACCGGAAATCGTCGCTGATTACCAACCCGCCTCTCTTGATGATAACTTTATTGTCATTTTGATGAGCCCCTGATTTGTGGTAATGTATACATTTTTTATCCATATGGTCTTGGGGTTATTTAGTTTGCCTAAAGATCTCAGAATATTTCATTTGTGTTTGAAGCTCAATAATTCAGCAATCACAGGACGACAGCGATTATTAACTTTTTGTCGATTCACTACTTTTTAAGGAATGTCTAATTTTTTGCTGATTAAGTCTAGTACAATTTATTCTGTGTTCTCGAGAGCAGATTCGATCAGACCAGATATAATTATATTTTTGGATCTTGAGGCACCTTCTGAATAATCAACACGGTTTTGCAGTTTGGAAACAAGTACTATTAGGTTGATTACCTTTTCATTGAATTGTTTCAAGTTATCGGCTAGGGCAATAGAAATCTCATTTTAGATCAGCCGACTTTCTTCCATCATTTGACATAGTTTATCCAAAAGTTTGTTGTTTGAGATGTCCATTTTAAATAAATCACGAAATATTCAGACAGGAGGACGAAGATATGCACACACTGAGCACAACCGTATCGAACGAACACTGCTACTGTACTGGACCGCAAATATGGAACTTATCAGTAAATTAGTAGAAAAACTTATTGATATTTTTATTCCTAGTGATGCTTCGACACTTCTGAACGAGCCTTTGAGAACAACGTACCCCAAAATCAAGATGATTTATTCATTGAGTATGAATAATGTTCTTTTTATCAAACTAGTTTTTGAGGTATTGAACGAAAATATCGAAGAATATCGGTGAGAAAAGGCATGGCTGTTTAAATATTCTCCAAGTACCCTTGTATATAATGTGTAACATATATAAAAATAGTTTCCATAATTAGTTTGTTATATATCGACAATCATCCGACGAAGAAATATAGTGCATTCCATCAATGGAAAATTGACTTTTGGTGAATTTGCTTAAATTTTTTATATATTGCAGAACTCGTGATACTGATCTAATGACTCCATTGCACCACCGCTATAAATTCAACAGTGTAGATTATAAAGATAACTTTTCCAAAATTTCAAATGGCCATTGAGGAGAGACTTTTTCGAATATATGAACCAAATCGAGTATGCATCGATTGTTCATACGGTCGATTCAAATACACTTTAGAAAACAATGATTCCAGCACGTACAGACGATATACAGGGTAAGTCCAAAGATAGCAATTTTCCAGTGATTTCCAAAAAATTGAGCGGTGGAATTTCATTCATTTTCAGATATTTTGTAGGATTCCAAATCAATTATGATTGATGATATTAGTATCTCCTGAATCAAACTAACAAATCTTTCATGTATTTCTCATGAAACTGCACCAGTCCTGCTTATTGATATATCCAAATGCCTAAAATTCCGGAAAATTCTGTTACAAACTCAATCTTTCACGATGAAAGTTCACTCTGCAAATACCTAAAATAAAATAAAATATACTGGGTGGATCAAAAACTAGTGTCCTTTAGGCCCCCATATATGGAGAGGCCGAACTGATCAAGGCCAAACTGAAACAGTTTTGCCTAATCAGATGCGTGGCCACATACAATCAGTTTTGCCAAGCTCCCGCTAGAAGAAATATGATTTTTTTCAGACGCTCCGGCCTCCAGATTGGCGCATACCTCGAGGAGAAATGCACATACACGGTACGGATTCACATCCGTCAGGTGGAACTGGAAGCAAAACTGACCATGTATGGGGGCTATTACTGATAATTTTCTTGAAGTAGTTATGATTGATATTGATGTCATTGAAGCATTTCCACAAATATGTGTTCAACACACATCTGTTAGAAGATTTTGAACAATATTTTCTGGAATATTTTGAATGATATTTATGAACCTATATATTCTATGAGTAGTAGAACGACTCGAGTGAAGGTGAAAGAATCTCGAAAAATATGCAACACCCCTTATTTCTGAACCCCAGATTTTAAATTATATGATTCAAATTCAAGAAGGTGAAATCACTTTGCCGATAGGCTGCTCAGATGGATACGGTTAGGCCGTGAGTAAGGTTCAATTAATGACTTTTCCTAGTTAATCAAATTTGTCCACTAAAAAAATTATACATTAATTAACTTGACTAGTTCCAGAGTTGGGCGCCAGACTTGCTAAAGACAAAAGTCAAAGATAAATAAAATTAAATAAATGTTACCTAGCTTGTATGGGAAGGCAAATAAATATGCAATGAATCAACTTAACAAATTTATTCCAGTTGGAATGAGAATTATTGGACAATGATATAAAAAAAAAATTAACAAATACTAGAAGAGTATTGAACTCTCTTAAAAGAATGGAAAATTACATAAAAGAAACCGTAATTTTGACCTGATCAAAATTCGAACATTTACACCAGATCCTCCAGTGGTTGGTCACGAATATACCTTAGATTTGAGCGAGATAGAGGAAGGCTAGTTTTGAAGCTGGTCCCAGCGGTTCTAGGAGGAATTTGGTTCAGGGTTCAGATGAAGATGGTCTGGGTGGTTCGATAGTTGATTTCAGACCCC
>JAFIRS010000237.1:887500-965431 GCA_018342105.1 Gonioctena quinquepunctata | reverse complement strand
TGATGAATATGATCATGTAGATTTTTGAAGAAAAAAAACATATATTTAAAAATTTTTTTATTTTTTTTCCCATTACAAAAACATTATTGATAATTAAAAATTTTGGGGATATAGTAAAAAAAAAAAAAATTGAAATTTGTGAATTACGAACAGAGCCATCCAATGCATTTGTGTAAAGAAGGTATCTTTAAATGAGTGCTAGATTTTGGTGTTGGGGGAAATTTATTTTTCTTTTTCGAACTCCAGCTTGATATCCACGTAGATGATTTTTTTAATCGGTGATGAAAACAACAATGATAAAGGGGGATTCTTTGAAATGTTCAAGGCCCAAAAAGGGGGTCCAAATTTTTTTGTCAAAAAAATTTGAAAGCCCATATGCATAGTGTGAAGAAAAGTTTTTATCAAAGTCCGGGTTTCCAAGCCATAGGGTAGACTTAGATTTAAAAACCCCCTCGGATGTTAAATGCACATTTAGAATTTTGGGTAAAATCCAGTGTCTTTTTCGATGGGGTACTTTAAAACCAAAATTATGAAGGAGGTGTTTCAAAGTGGGGTTTTTTTTATTCCCCCTATGTTAAAAAAGCAGCAATGAGGGTAATTAAAAAGATCCCCATACGATAAGCCAATTTTGATTTTAATTTTCAGCCCATTATTTATTCATGAATAATTTGAGCTCTGTTGTCATCGGGAAAATGTTTTTTTTTCCCCTTTCAATTTTTTGAAATTTTCCCAAAAGAGGATCAAGCCCCAATATATAATTTTTTGAATGAACGATTTTATAATAAAAAATGCCCTTGTTTTTTGGAATCTCTTTTTTATAATCCTCAAAACCCATCTTTGAGGAATTTTTTCCCCCTTTGTTATCAATATGTTGTTTTTGTCGGAAAAAGTCCCCATCCAGTTTAAAAAAAGCATTGGGGGGTTGACTAAAGAAACCATTTTTCTTCATTGTGGATGTATCCGGGTTTTTCGAAAACGGCAACTTGTTTACCCCCCTTTTTTAAGGGATCTATCGAAGAGGAATGCCCATTGTTAAAAAGATAGCATATTTTTTTTTTGAAAAAATTTTTCCTCAATGAAAAATGAAACTGTCGGAATGTAGTATTCATCTTGATTTTTTTGAATTGGATTTCATCTAAATTCTTGAAAAATGGGGATCCATGGTTATGGTATGTGGGCAGACTTATGAGAGAAAAGATCCCCCTGGTTCATTGAAAATTTCAATTGTCCCTTTTTCATACCATTTTATTGTCGAATTGGAGTCCAATTGATTTTTGGGGAAAATTTAAAATCCGCTGAAATGTAGCCCCTTTTTCCCCAGCAAAAAACCTTTTGGAAGCCTTCCCTTTCCCCAAAATTTTCGATGATATTTTGATGAATGAGATCTTTTTTTGGAAAATTTTCTTACGTTTTTGCTTTGTAGAAAACCCATTACATTGTTTTTGTAATTTCTTTAATTTTAATATGAAACTATTCTTCCAAACCCAAACCCAATGGGATTATTTTTGATGATCCAATAGCGCAGAGTAATGTTGCGATGAATGATCCTTTCCCTTTTAGGGCATAAAAAATGTTTTTTCTTTGTTATATTAAAAACCGGCTAAATCAAGCCAAATGAAAAGAATATGATTCTCTTTTCATTTATGATGATCCTGAAATGATATTGAACCAATGAATGAGCCACGGGTACAATTCACAGGAGATGTAGTTCCCCATAAAATGCGTTTTGTAATTTTCTTCCTGAACCAAAAGGGATTATTGAGTTTCTAGGTTTGGGTTCAACAATTTTGATTCACTACATTTAAAATGTATTATTGTTTGCCCGGGGGCCCGAAAAACCACCCAAAGTGGTGCACGGGGTTTCGCGCCATGAAATAAGGAATTAAGTTCCCTTTGGGATAAAATTTTTTTCTTCTATCCATATGGATTTGGGTTTTTTTATAAACGCTTGAACTATGTGGCGGCTTTATTTTGGGGGAAAAAAGGATCGTTTTTTGTTCCGTGATTGTGGATTGTGTTAATCCATAGAACCCCAAAAGCCCAACCATAAGGCCCATTTTTATCCAGCCAATGGGGGGGTGAAGTCGCACTAAAAACACTGGCCAAAACGTACCCTGAATTTCGGACATGACGGGGAAGATTTTAAGATAAAAAATCATATTGTTTTCCAAACATGCGAAATAATTTTTTTTCCTGGGGGATTGTGTGTCCAACAACTTGATTGTTATTGGCCCAATTAAACTCGATGGTAAAAAAAAAATATTTTCAGGTATTCCCATTCACATCACTGGAATTTGGGGTTTTCCCAAAATTGATTTCCTTTTGTGTCTTAAATATTTATTTTTTAAAATATCAATATCCTGAAGGTGTTTGGGAAGTTTTTCCCCAAACGGATGCATTATAGCTGCACAAGAAATCATGACCCTTTGGGCATATCTGCAAGTGACCTTTTTATTTCTTTTTTTTTCAAGCTGCGTAATCTTGAATAGGGATGAGGGAATGCCCCTTTCCCTCTTAATAGCCCCCCGATCCATTTCTGGCGGGGAATCCATTTTATTTTCAAGGGGAAAGAGAAAAAACCAAGCATAAGTGTCCAACACAACTGTATTGTATTTCTGCCTCGTTATAATTATAATAATTTTCTGACTGCATGTACTTCCGGGAAGTAATGGACCAACCCCCTGGGGGAAATTTCCCAAAACTGTCGAAATATGTTAACTTTCCTTTTTTCCTGTATCCCAAACCAAATGTTTTCCCTTTTCGACTGAATCCATCCAAATTGGAGGGATGGCTTTTCCATGTTTTCGGTCCTGGGGGTTAAAATTATCACGAGAAACACACGAAAGTGTGGAATTTTAAATTGTTTGGATAATAGGGGTAAATCCGTGAGAGGTAAGAGGTAGGCATAAATTTTTAGTTTTTTTGATGTATAGGTTTGGGAGATAGATACGAGGCCTTTGCGATATGGTTTCAAAAAAATCACACCTTTTCCTAAAGCCATCGCCTCCCCTCTGTATGATTTTTTAAATTCTTTGGGACCCCCTTCCCTCGCATTGGAATTTATACCCCCGTTTTTATACCTGCAGCACCCCCCAAAACCCCTACCCAAAAGCAGATAATCCGGCAAAAAAATTTGGGATCAATGGTAAAATCACCAACTTTGAATGGTATTGTGCGAGGTGTGCAATTTTTTCTTTTCCGGGCCCGCTGCTTCAAATTTAGTGCTGCTTTAATGCCATTGTTGTTTTAAACTTCTATTGGGTTTTTCAGAATGATTACCTTTTTGCTTTATGTAATCATCCTGAACTTTTTACAATTCTTGCTTGGGAAAGCTACTTCTGATTTTATTTCGCCCATTTTTCTTCAGTTTATTTTTTTTTCCTTCGTTGTTTGATTTTCACATCAAATCCATACCGGGAAAAGCCTTTCGCCTTCATATGTTGGTGACGAGTGAGTTTGGGTGCTCTTCAGAATGCTTGCGGGCCTTCGATTTGACCCTATCCCAAGCACTGTATCGGGGTTTTTTGTCTGTTTTATGTCTAGCCCTTATTATCGTCGATTCTCCGAGTATTGAATGTCGTTTTATATGGCCCTATCTAATTTATTGATGCCTCCGGGTCGTTGCGCACCTTTTGTAATTTAGTTTCCGGGTCCAAATATTGATATCCTCCAGGTAAATGCAATTCAAAGGCAATTTATTTTTTTAAAGAATCACAACTTCGACTTTTTTTTTTATTATCGATCTCTTGCTTTTTTTTGCCCCCCTCCGGGGGTGGTTGGGGGAAATTTTAAAAGAAAATATCCCCAAATCTTGCATTTTTAAGATTTAAATGTCGAAACTCCAACAATGCGCAAATTCCGGGAAAAGAAGATTTGCAGATAATTGGGTGAGAAAAAACATGGATTAAATGGAGCGAACTCCCTTGAGAATGGCCCACTACTTCCATCATCTGTTCGCTCATTAACTATCGGTCCGTCAAATTGTGGAAAGAAAATGCCATGATATCCTAATTTACAAACCACAAGGGTTCGGATTTTAAACGTTTATCTCTATTCAAAATCGGGTTTAATCAACCAATATGAATACTTTGCAATGTGTTAGCGCCAATTTAAAAAGGGTTCCTTCAACATCCCGTAAAATGCAGACATTGTGCAACCTCCCGATGCCAAAAAAAATTCAGGTTCATTTTTTTATGATGGGATTTTGGGAAAAACAAAGGGTATTATCCGATCATATTTTTTGTATGGACGCCTAAAGATGTTTTTATTTGTTTCATTCTGCCAGATTTCCATTCACGAGTCCCCAAACAGCTAGTGTGAAATACTAACTTCATCGTCATATCTAAAAAGAGAGATGAATCCTAATTTATTTTCTCTGACCCGTCTCGCCGATGTCACATCCAGATTAAATGATGTGGGGAAATTTGGGCTGGGATGATCAATGGATTCCTTGTCATTGATAAAAGATCGAAAAGTGGTGATGACGATTTTCGCGGATGATATTTTCCCATATACCCCGATACCCCAATTGAAAAGACTTAATCATTCATCGAACCCCGGGCCAAGGTTCACAAACAATAAACTCGCCATCGAAAAAAAGGGAATCTTTTTGCGAGATGAATTTTGGAAACCAAAATGGATTTGAAACGCCAACAGTTGGACGAAGCTGTTGACAAAAAAAAATCCAAATCAAAAAGGGAAATGTAAGAAAAGATTCCCCTAAAAAATTTTTAGATCCATCACAAAACACCCAGCTTTTTTCTTTCCTGCATTGGGGAAACGTCTACCCCTTTCCCCCCGATCCATCCGAAACCAGCACCCAAGGGGAAAAAAAACACCTTTCAGCAGCGATACATCATTTCAGGTAGATAAGGGAAACCCAAATCAAAGAGGGGGATAACGAAAAATAGCTACAACTAATTCTATTTCAAAAACACCCACTCATCAATGGCGGAGTCTACGATTTTAAACTTCCAGCAATGGTTGAGACTAAACAACTTTTTGAAAAAAAAAATTTTTGGGAAATGGAAATAGTGAATATATAAATTATGGGTGGAGGGAGATCCTTCAACACAAACCCCAAAAAAAGGGGGAATCTAAGTCCGTTTGATGATGGAAATTTTTCCCTTTTTGGATGGTTGGCAATTTCGAAACCCCCCCGGCCCCCCCCAGATTTATACAACTTGATATTCCCCAAAAAACCCCCCTGGAGTTGGGATGAAAAAATTGGCCATATATCGAAATTTTGATTAGAAAGAAATTGTAAAAAAAGAAATAAGCCAAAATGGAATAAGATAAAAGAAAAATTCAAAGAAATTCAGAAGTATGACATTTATTGAAATCATAGAATTCCATTACATTTGTGGAATCAAAGGGGGTGAAGGAATCCAAAAATTAAAGTTCGGGAAAGTGTTTTAATTTTGGCCGAAGAATTATGTTATACGGGAAAAACTAGAGTTAGGGGATCGTGGATTTTTAAATTTGTTTGAAAGCATCGGGGCCACAGGACATGAAATGGGGATCTATCAATAATAGAGGACCCATGAAGAAGGTATTTTTTTGATACATTATTGAAAAACCTTTTTATTAAATGGGGATATCATAGGGGAACAAGAAGAAGAATGGCTAAAAAATTTAAACGCTTATTGTGGACGGTTAATAAACCCTGTCAAATCAAAAGAAGATCAACTCCCTCAGAGAGGATTTGTGATAGATCTTTGGGAGAATTCCCCAAACCTTTTGCCAAAATTAAGGTATCGATACATTTTGGTGGTCATCGATTTTTACCTAAAAAATTTTGAAAAACAGTCAGAACAAAACTGTGAAGATATAACTGATGCCATAAGGGTGGTATTGAAGAGCAAATTCCCAATATGCAAAGGATCAAGGAAAAAGGGGTTTTACAATAGCAATTTTCTCATTGATGGTGAAAAAATTAAAATTATTCCCCCCCTTTTAAATTACAAAAAAGGGATCTTGGCTGGGATAACCCAAAAACAAAACTTGATCTATAAGGAGTTTCAATGAATGGAAATCATAAAGGTGGAAATCCTTCCAATCATAAACATAGATATAACATAGAAAACTACAAGGTATGAAACCCATCCAAAACCACTACAAAGTTGAAAATCATCAAAAAAAAAAAAAAAAGAAGGATGGAAAAAAACTTGCCAAAATATCGAGGAAATGAATAGTCGTATAAGCAAGTATAAAATTTATCGAAAAGGGCCTTAGCTTCAACTCACCACGGAATTATTCCCAAAACGTCAGCAAGACATCCACCAAATAACATCTCCGAAGACATGGATAAGAATCCTATCGCCAAGCTTCATGAAGCTGAATTTTGGGAAAAATCAAAATCCGATGTACCTTTTTCGAGAAGATATTAGAGAAAGGGCCCAAAAAAGTGTTTTCAAATGGTTAGTTTTTTCCAATGAAACAATTCATGGATCCCCCAAAAGCCAAATTTTTTAATATTTATATGATATAATGTTTAAATAATAAACTAGTTTATTTTTAAAGTATTTTTTTTTTTTTAATTGCCAAAACCCAATAAATTTCATTTTTCACCCTCCCAAAACCCAAAATCTCCCAATTTAATAATATAAATAAAAAATTCAATTTTTCCGGGGGGAAATATTGTTCAAGTCTTTTATGCACCCTTTATTTCATGAAAGCTCCTTTTGGGGTGTGGAATCTTTAGCTCCTTCCCCTGCACCCCTTTGGTGCAATCATCGTATTTCCTCCATCAACTTTGCTAAAGGAGAATCATATTGATTTCAACTTTTTGGGTTTCTTTCGATGCAAGCCCCTAGTTTACTATGGTTTCTACCCCCTTTTGCAAACTTCTGACCCTTTTTTTTTCACCTGAGTAAGGACGCTTCATCAAGGATGCCCCCTTTCACCAATTTTTGAATCAAATACATTCTGCAGATGATGAAAGATCAATAAAAATCAATAGTACTTTTTTTTGGACCTGGGGTAAGATGATGAGGGTGCTGTTCTCCTTGAATTTCTTTTGACCCTTCCCTTTTTACCCCTTGGGGAAGGGGCGGCTTGAACCACCAGGTCGAACATCGAGTGTATTTTCCGGCCTCCTATTTTTCACCGGTCTTACTTCCTCCAAAGAAAACAGGTTGGCAATAATTCAGATATTTAAATATCACGCCCAAATAATCAATTGTTGTGTTGCTGCTGTTGGGGTTCATCAGTCATCATGATAATTTCCGGGCCAATCAAAATCCCAAACCCCATCTGTGTTGTAGTTAAAGTTTAGTGACCAATTCCAATAAACATCTTTTGGGAAAATTTCCCAGCCCATACCAAAAAAGTTGAAAAAATGCTGCAACTTTCGGTATTCATTTAAAACTTTAATGATATTTTAAATCCCGTAAGAACAAAGATTAAAATTTTTAAATGGGGTGACATGTGTCACCTTTATAACAAATATTTCGAAATTCCTCCATCTACACCTGAGGGGAAATTCCCCATTTAACTGTATTCCCAAAATTTTTCATTGATATCTATAAATTGAATGGTCTGATTCATTCCTTCACCCCTACCACCCCAAAACCCCCAAAAAGCCATCCACCACTGGTCCCAAACCCCGGTCCACAATCCCACCACCTCCGCCTCAACCCCCAACACTTAAGCTATGAGGAGACGCAACAACCCTGTCATATGGGACAATTTGGGAGCGATGGGTCCCCCAAGGGGAAGAAGGGGATCTTCAAGCCAAATATACCCAGAAGATTCAAACTATGACTCGGAGAAACAATATATCTGCAATCGTTTAAAGATTTTAATTCGGATGACCCATAGATTTTTTATATAATGATTAAATAATAAAATAAAAAAAATATTTCTTTCTTATGTCCAGATAATTCCAAAAACGAAATATATATATATATGTAATATTAATATAATCACTCTCCCTTGAATGGTGTAGTGAATAAGCCGCATACGCATACACACACACCCCTTACCCCAAAACCTATGAAAAGGGGGATGAAAAAATGAAAAAATAATGAAACCTACTATTTGTAACTTGAGTTATGCAAAAAAAAATGAAAGAGACTATTGGAAATGTGGAAGAGATGGGAAATGAGATTCCGAAAGAATAAAATGAAGCAACACATTGATCCACATTGAAGCTGTCTAGACGAAAATATTCCCCAAAGATTGGGGGATTGTTAAATAAATGTATAGTTGGTGAATATAACATCAATGTTTTCTCCCCATGAGATTTGTATATTTCAATTTAATATATATAATATATATAAATGTTTTGATTTTAAATATATTTGAAAATTAACTTGATAGGGAGAGGGGAAGGGCCCACCCCCCCCGTGGATGGGGGCCCCAAACCCGATCCCTCCCGTGACCACCCAGGGAATGTACACCCCAATATCTATTTTAACTCACAAATAATTATAAATCGCATAGAATTTTGATTAGGAGCACCCAAACCCAAAAAACCCGCTGTACCGTGACGTTTCAGAAAATCCAACGATGGAAATCCAGATTGGCAGAAGGGGCGGAGAGTCTTTAGTCTGAATCTGACTCAAAAAGGATTGAGCGGGAAGAAGAGCCACTCATTAATTTTAATGGAGCCACCACCAGCTGGCAACCCAAAAAAACTTGGTTGTGGTGGGAAACACACGTTCCAATATATTACTAGTGGAATCTAGGGTTTGGGTTTCTCTTGGGCATGATGTCGAAAAGGGGAAAAGACGATGATTGCATTTTATCATCAGAGAAGGAGGATAAGGCCCGGGGGGATAGCGTGAGGAAGAGTGTGATCATCGGGGTTTTGAATAGACTTATTTCCATTTAAATAATTGTATTTTTTAAATACTGAATGAATTCACCCAGATATGTTTTTCTTTTTTTTTACCCCTTTTTAACATTATGTTCTCTGTTCCTGCTGATATTGAATAATTGGGAAAAAAAAATATAAAAAATTTTGAATAATTGGTGCGCACCGATGTTCTTCAACTTTCTATCATTCTGATGTATAACTATTTTTATTCAAAAATTAATTCTTGGTGGAGTAGAGGTGGCGCCCCCTCGCTTTCCCCGTGGATGATGCCCCAACCATCGCATCATCCTGTGAGTACCTACCTTCAAAATTTACCCTCCAATAGCTACTCCATCTAATCTATAATCAATGAATCATCGTCCGAGTCCATCATGATGAATCATCATCATCATCGTCCGATCTATCATATGACACTCATCATCATCATCACTAACCACCAACACTCGTCTCCACCGGTGCAGTAGGCTGGCTGTCTGCGTGGTGGTCTGCGTATGCGCATTATAGTCCCACCAGGAATTATGGTAGTTTCTTCTGCCAATCTGCACGCTCGCTCACACTCGCAAGTATCGGTGCAAATGGTCATCAGCATACCTTCTCGTACCTATCCACCAAGGTCGTCCCCAGCAGAAGATGACTCGGTGTCAGAAGATGACTCTGAATCAGAGTCCGATCCCCAATCCGTGGAGGTCCTGAAGTTGATGCTTCCATATCCATATGGCCACTAGTAGAGCTAATCTCCACGACTTGGATGGGACCATCATCCACTGGTAACAAACTTGGAGGTGGTGGAATCACCACGCCCAACACATATTCCACTGAGTCAGCAGAAGTTTTAGTTACATCGGGACATGATGATCAGAAGTGGGGAGATGATCGATGTGCGACTCAATTTATATCATTCAGAGGAGGGAGGGGATGTCAGGAGTGGAATGAAGTGCGTAGTAGGAATGGGGATCATTCTGAGTTTCAAAAATTCTAAGTCTCCCAATTTATAAGAATATTTTATGTGAGACTAAATGATATATTATTTCAACATTGATGTAGTCGCTTTAAAAGAAGGGAAAATTAATTCGAGCTCAGACATGTTAGAATTATTTGAATGACTCAGAAAAATCTGTTTTTGCATTGTAACCATTTCACCATATGCAGAAATGTTTTATTGTTTGGAAGTAGAAAATTGTAGGACTGTTATTAGGAAAGGTAATTTATTCAAAAAAAAGGTCAACATCAAAATAAATTTATATTTAAAAATATACAATATATATATAAATCATTCCATTATTCAAAATGAATCTAACTATTGCAATAGCAACATATATCTGCCAATTTCACTCTGAAATAATGGAATTTTGCAGCGATCACAAAATTTCATCTCAATGTCTCTCAACTTCCCTCTCACGTGATATCAATGCCCAACACTCGTTGATGAAATTGATCATTCGCTGAATGTGGAGAACATTCAAACACAGATTCGCCATCCCATCCCTCGTCATCACCTCCTGTAATACTGTAGTTGACACAGTACAGGATATCCTGGTGAGCAACCGATGCGGTATTGATCACCCTGCCTCTGGACAACACCTTCCAGGTCGTTGAAGACGTCTTCACCCTAGCCCCTCCATCGGCAATCAAATGATCGTCTCGTCTTCGGTCTCTCGTCAGCCAATTCTCCCCTCATCGTTGGGGGTCCACTCGCTGCTGGTTCTACCTCTGCAGCATCTGCTCCTACCTGCAGCATCTGCTTCTGTTCTTCCATGAAGCCCTGCTTCCTCTTGAATATTAAATTTCCCTTCCATCATGTTGATAACTTCTTCCGGCACGTTTGAAAAAATTTTGATAATTCTAAAACAAGATACAAGTTTTCGAATAAAGTCCTACCATTGCAGGATTTAATTTATAGGGATTTCGATCTTAATCCCACTCCAAGAAACTCACACATACCGAAACTTGAATATGAGTCGTAGAAATAACTTCAATACCCCTCCCCAAAACATGCTACTCGCCTAAGGCGTGTAAACATCACCCATCCTGCATATGCAGCGCATGCGGTCTACATGGACTCCTCCTCCCGAAGAGTGGGGAAAAGGCATAAAACTACGAGTGCTGGATCGAAACAATCATTCCTTCGACTCTGCTCGCTGGTATCTATCTAACATTTTTAGCTTTGTTTCAGATTTTCATCATGAAGAAATCCACCCCATCGCAGGATGCTTCCGCTGCACTGACAATTATGAACATCATGGCTTTGGCTCGCCCTGGAGTAGATGGTGATAGTCGTGAAGCTAGTGTGGCGGGAAGGTGGAATGGAAGGTGGAGTGATTCAGGATGATAGATTATCACAATGTTCCGAATGGAATAATCCATTGCCAGCTCTTTTGTCACCCGTACCATCCCTGAACGACGCTGGACCATCGAGGTTGAGCATGAAGCGCAGGTGTTCGGATTCCGATGACGAATTCACCACGAGACCTCCTTCGGTGAAGCAACTAACCAAAAAGCAGGCTCCTATAAAGGCAAAAGTCTCCAAGAGAGGATCTGCCAAGTGTTCGGGACTGCAGGAAGTTTAAGGATGGTGTGAGGAAATACAGCCCATACGCCATCCAACTGCACGGCGCCAGTAATGAGCGGCAGCGAAATGTAAGTACCCGACACAGCCATCGTGGTGGAATCCTAGCACCGGTGGCGGCTAAATCGATCGATGGTAATTATCGTAGACCATCTGTTGCTTCAGCTGAACTCTATACCAACATCGTCCAAGGTCGAAGGTGGAAAAGAGTTGGAAAGTCGAATCCATCATCGTCTTCAATTCCAGACATTGCATCGTCCATTAATCGAGAGTTGAAGGAGATAATGGATAGGGGACGGTCGATCGTCGTCCATCTTATGACGAATTGAGACAAGTTCAATCAGAATATGATGAATACCTCGACAGGCTTCCAAATTGAAAGAACGAATGGAAGAATTGGAAAAATTGAATGCCAATCGCGAGGCTCAATATCAGCGAAATTTAGCAATGTTTAAATTTCATGAGGGTGTATATAAGGAACATTGTATAAATATCTCAAATAATATCTAATAATGTTTAGTTGATAACTTTGAATAGTGTTGATTTTCCTAGACTTCATAAACAGATTGGAGTGTACATTTGAATTATTGGTTGGTCACACGGGATGGTGCGTGAGAGGGCGCCATCTTCTGCTTCATGAAGTCTTTTATTATCATATTTGGAAAAATATACTAATATCACTAATATTTTTTCTTACAGATCATTGCTTACAAATATTGTTGGTATTGAGATGGTGAGATAGCTTGACTTGTAATTTATTTTCTATGGCATTTTTTGGCCTGACGAAATATCGATTAATGTTCTGAAAGTTGTCACTCAAAGTTTGAGTGTATTCCATCAAATTCTAAATAAAACACACAATTAAGCATCTTTTCCAATTTTATTTCTTCCAAATAACACACAAGAAAACAGATGTTTTAACTACATTATATATTTTTACATATACTGAGGATCTTCAATGACATGTTGGGTTGGCAACCAGGCGGTGGAACATGCAATAATGCTTGATCAGATGTCTTTCCATGAGTGGATGAATTTTTCTTTTCCAACGATTCAATTCTTTTAATACAATGTCCACTGCTGATTGAACGGATGCTTGTTACTTATGTCAATGCATATATATTAATTATTTTAACAACTCAACTATGCATTTTCCAGTTAATTTGAGTATTGCGAATGATATTATTCAGTTATTTCAGCACTCAATAATGCGATTAAATAATCAATCTACTTTCGGAATTCATGCCATATTCTTGAGAAAAAGATTTAACTATGTTATTACATATACGAATAGTTTCATTGGGATCGCACTGATAGAACTCAATGTATTTGACCCAAGGGAGGGTTTGTGTTGTATTGGGAATTATGAATCTTTTATCATCATCATATGATAGTGTACTTTTATTTTTCAATTCCGTAAACATATCATGTGAGATGCTTCTAATGAATTCATCTTCCTAAAAAATTTTACCACCATTCTCAACTATTTTCTCGTAATCCTCCAATGTCAATTGATTCTTTATCACAGATCTCTTTACCCCTTTGGCTCTCTTTTACTTCTGTTGCTAGAGATTGACATAGTATGCCTTTGCACCGTACCATAAAACTAATTATTGGATCATTGGGAAACTCATCTTTGAAATTACCCAAGACTGAATTTGTTACAGGTATGCCGAATTTATTATGTTCAATGTAATTAGATGTGCAAATCTGCTTATATTGGTGCTGATGAAATCATAAAATTGTCGTATTTACTTTCAGAATTAGAGAATCTGTATCGGTGTAGAGCAGAGAAGCATTCTGACCAAATTCTTTCTTTATACATCCATAGTAAAAATCATACATTACAGTCTTGGATAATTCCAAAACACAGAATCCCAAATACAATGGTTTGTCGTAATACACTTTCACTTTACCCATTTGAATCGCAACGAAATTTTCATTAAAAATTGTGCAACTTTTGAAGTTTGGTCGTGCAATCAGAGCCCCTGCTCCCATACTTCTGTGAACATTCTGCCAATGTGTGACAAGCCTTACATCAATCCTATTGTCAACATTTTCCATCGTTTTGCCATAAACTGCATTGTTCATTAGCTTATAGAAATCTTTCTCAGACTTATTATTAGATCTATTACGCATTTGAGTGTTGAGATCGATGTAAGGCTTCATCCAACATGACTGCTTGAATCTTAGGATTCTGTGAGTATGCATAACAATCAAACCATTATTGACAGCCTGTTTCAAGTTTTTATAATGAACCACATACTTTCGCTTATCATTCAAATTTGGAATCAATTTTGGAATTTTGCTTTTGGAATTTGGTGGCACTATACTTTCTACCAGAAAAGGAAGGTCGGAATGTTTATCGTGCAATTCTTGAGGATAATGTATGTCAACTTCAAGGACATATCCATATGGATCATTGTCTGCCACAGCCATAATGTCTAAATTTGTGATTTCTTCTCGAGTTAACCAAGTGAAATCAGATGTAGGTAATGGTTGTGACATACTATGCCCATATAAATTTGTAGCATCCAAATATGAAATGAATGATGATTGCTCATTGGGATCGAAATCAGGCATAAACTTATTATTTGCTATATGCTTCCTATCGCTACATTGACTAATACCTCCACGGATACCTTTTTTGAAAAAATTTATCATATCAATGTCAGTTAGCAGTTCAAGTTCAATATTTGTATATTTCAACATTGCATCCCAAGATAATCCAGGTGCAGTATAATATTGAGCTGGATCCAACTTATATGTATCTAAACAAATCCGTCTAAAATTCTCGAAAATATCACATAGTAGTAGGACATCAGATTTTAAATATAAATCCGAATATTCTCCAAGACTCTTACATTCAAATAGTGCCCAAACACGTTCGGCTCTCATATAATCTTTCTCTGATACATGTTCCTCATTCAAATTGTCATAAAACTGATTTTTTGTCGGTAAATTAGGATGATCCAATTTATTGATGTTGTCCACAAAACTATATGGGAAAACACCTTTCTGCCTCATTAAATTGAATTTTTCTTTATCGGGAAAACATTTTAACATCTCTATACACTGCTTATCACTCAAATTTGCACCCAACTTTTCTAATGAACTTGACATGAACTTGAAGCTATCTATAAATCTCATTTTCAAAAAATTTTTCTTAAATTTTTCCTTCTTTACTTTGATAGCTATGTGTGTAGAGATGTTTTTAAACGAAATGTATTTTTCCTTAGTTTGGGGAATAACATCAACCTTATCCTTTTCCTCATACAATTCTTTAATGAACATATGGCAATCATAACCACTCATATTATGGCATATAATGGGGATGAAATTTGGTATTTTGAAATTCAAATTACAGGCAGAGTGCGCTGCTGGATATCTTTTCTCCCCGTGAGATGGCAGTGATCTCTGACTTTAACATCCCTTCTGTGAAAGGTTTTCACATATACCACAAGTGGTGGCATTATGAAATTCCCTTTCCTCTTCTGGGGTTTGTTTAGTCATTGGTTTGACATACCTCAAATGATTATTATATATATTCCTTAAATCTTCTTCTATTCGCATTGTGAAAACTTTTGCCGCATCAGCACCTCTATATGAAACAAATTTCGTTAATTTATCATCAAAGGAACATTTTATCAGATAAGCAAATGAGTAAGCTTCGTGCTGGAAGGTTCTATTCGTGTACGCGAGTTCGGGATTCGGTTCGGTGGTTTGTATAGGCTTCAGAATCGATTCAAAATCTGCATATACTACAAAAGGTACATTCATTTGTCTTTCGAAATTTTCAAACATTAATGTATTACGGCCACCATTTTCCCATATTTATTGATTCTGAAATCAGTTTGCGTGACTGTTGTACGTACATGATTACTATCGTGCATCTGGTGACGCAACAGTAATCGCTCATTCGAAAAGTACAATAAACATCCATCACAGAAATATTTTTTGTGTTCATGAGCTGAAATTTGACTTGACACCAATCTTGAGAGATCTTTTATCCAACAATAATGACTATTTCCCACCTCATCTGTGATAAGCAATAAATTGACATGTCTTCTGAGTTTTCTCTGAGAGTATCGAGGGGCCCAATCACCTCATATTTGACTCTCTTATTCTCAATCTTAGATTCCAAACCATAAACATTGACTGAAATATCATTCAAATACTCAAACATTTTTATATCACGTAATTTTACTGGAAAATCCATACCTGTTACATTCAAGACAGTCTCATAATGTGGATAGGATGACACCTCCGATACATTATTATTAGTGGGGAATAATGCAGATGTCACGGCCCATGCAAAGCAGCATTGGTCTTCATTTTTATGTTGACAACACCTTTTCTTCTCTCAATGAATTCGGAAGTTTCATGTATGATGATCCGCCAAGTGGACTGTATTTGTTTATGTTCACCTCAAGGAACATAATTTTTCCAACTCCATCCTGAAAAATTACTTTTATTAAACCTTTCATCATTGGCAACAATTATAACTACAAACCTGAATCACGCTCCTCAAACTCCGTACTTTGGGCAATTATAATGTCACGAAATGCATCAAATAATCCATTCAAATCAGTTGATCGATCTGCTATACGATTGGGAGAATTGAATGATTTTATATCTGTCAATTCCTGTGTTTGAATGACATAACTTCCAAATACTTCCATGTTGACCTTGATGGAGTTGTGTAGTTTGATGTTTTTCCAATAACTCGAGTACTTTGGGCTTGATATCGTTGAAAAAAGGTGCATACTCTGTATACATATTCTCACTAGATACTCTGTAGCTGGAAATGCGACACTTGAATGCATTTTTAATGAGGTGTACACCACCTCCCAAGTGAACACATGAATTCGTCCTGTGTGCGAGTGTTCTATTGTGAGAGTTGACTTGACAATATGGAAATGTCACATTACAACAATTACATGTATAGAGTGGTGCAGGTGGTGAGTCATCGCCATTGTTCAATTTAACTCGTTTCACTGAAGGACCTCCCTGGCAAGTTTCCCGTTGATGTCGACGAAGATTATCACTACGGGTGAAAGCTCTACCACAATCACACGAATACATTTCAACAACTTGTTTTCAATAGCTCACTGGAGGAGACACTGATTCGAAATACTCTTCTCCTGGAATATTTCAGTGAAATACCCCACCATACAACAAGTCCGATGCGATGCGCAATCTGTATGGATTTTGAGGAGATTCTCTTGATATTCAACGCACTCATCAATACTCGCAGTTCACTCTTAGCTCTCTCACAGGACAAACGCCCTCCTCGCTTGGAGAGTACAAGGATTCATGAAGGTCATGACTACACAGAATATGTATGCCTACACCACAACTTTAGTCAAGGTCAAACAAACATCGAGATCAAATCTTAAGGTTGCCGAAACAATCCCAACATCAAAACTCAAGGTCAAATCTCAAAGTCAAAACTTAATGTTATGAATCTCAAGGTCAAACTCAAGGTCAAAACTGAAGTCGAATCTCAAAGTCGACGAAAACCCCATGTCAAAACTCAATGACAAATCTCAAAGTCAAATCTCAAGGTCAAACACACACACATTGCACACCTGCAACCATTCAAGGTCACACGTGACGTCATAGTGGTGGGGGGAGAGCCAGAACCGGCTTAAATCTCCTACTGTTTCAGATCCCCCCGGCAAAGCCCCAATAATATCTTTAGCAGAAATCCATGCTATAGGAATATTTGCCCACGAATGGCTTGCAAGCGAGACTAGGTAGGCTTGATTGCTTAAATCTATTCAGGAGTTATCTTAAAAATTGCCAGCAAGGCGTAAAAATAAATGATGATTTTAGGATGTGGGGTACGTCAAAGTATTGTATTATGTCCAATATTCTTATCAATTTATGTCAACGACCTGTTCTCAATCTGGAGTACAAGTAAAATATCAGTTTGGCACATGATATCGCCATTTCTTATAATTTCTCTATGATCCAATATTTACTACTGCTCACCATGAATATAAAAAAAAACATGTTTTCTACCTTTTGCCATTAATAAAAACACACTTCCTTTTTTTCAGTATCTCGCACTACGTAATAATCTTCAAATAGCACCAGAAAAAAATATAAAGTAAAGTAAAAAGTATCAAGTTTGGAAATAATAAGAATATGCATTTGCAATGGGATAAACATATCAACTTTGTTCTGGAGAAATTGAGTTTTTTACTCAAAAACTATACCACTACTACTTAAAACTATACTACGTACTATAAAATGATTCAACATGGATATTTATCTACTGGGATGGGGCGGACCATCTGAAACTCATGTTCGACTACTAGAAATCGTTCAAAAACATTTTCTTATTCTTATGCTATACAGAAATTTTAAGTATCCAAGTGATCGGTTGTACGAAAAAGTAGAAGTATTAGACGTGGGACAGCTTTTAGTCTAGTTAACAAGTGCTTTTTAGGTCAAAATTTTTTCGCATTCTCCGAAAATTATGATTGAGGTGTCATTCGATTCGGAATGGCATCTAGATATTTTTTGAGCAAATGCTGAGGCCGCTCGCAAAAATTGCAATAGTTATACACAATTAAGTGAAAAAAAAAGGATTTTGGTTTTTCGCCAATATCTGAAAAATTATCCGAGATAATTCAAATTTGAAAAAAAAATACAAAAAGGGGAGGAAATTTCTTAATAAAAAGTTCCGATTTTTGAAACCGTAAGATCAATATTTATAATTTTCCCAGAGGGTTGAAAATACGCCCGAAAACGGGTACTCCGGCTTGCGCAAGTCACGTCCCCTTCGGACCTTTAATGAATAAATATTATTTAAACTTATTAAATATGAAAATTAAAAATTAAAACAATTCAGGCGCCTGCAGGATAGATCAATGAACAATAATCCGCGGTCCAAAATTTTTTATCGCGATTTTTCAATAAGTTATCCATTAGTTAATTAACAATTTTTTGTAGCACGAACATTAACATTGCAAGTGCGATAATTGTTGAACTATCAATCTGAGAATGTTTTTTTTTCGTGGAGCTATTTTTCGAAGGTCTCAGAAAAGATTACCGTTGGGAAAATTGAAAAATTGTTGATTTTCGTTTTGTTATTAACAATTAATTAAGGTGAAAAATTATAAAGCTTCATTAAACATTGAAAAAACCTTTTTTTTATATAATATTATTATTGATCCGTTTTCTTATGATCAGAAGGTACTCGAAAATGATTTTTAATGAATTTTATCTCCTATTGTTGGAAAAATTGTTATGCGTTGTTTATGAGATAATTTGAAGAAAAATTTTATAACATAATCTTTGATGATAATTACGATTTTTCAAAAACAAACCGTTTCTTAAAAAAAGAATTTTATTGCTCGAAAACGCATTTGTTAATTAACATTTAAATTTTTTTTTAAATAATTATTTATCTCGGTCTCCGATATTAAAAAATAAAGTTTTTTTTAAATTTTTTTGTTTATTAATAAACAATTTTTATAAACAAATGAATTATCTCTTTGTATTTTTTTTTCTACTCAAAAAAACAAAAACAACCATGTATTATTTTCAGAAAAAAAAGTATTTATATTTTTTATTGAACTTTACATTTTCTGTTCTCTTTCATTTCACCACTCTGACCCGGTTTTTTATGTTTAATTTTATTATAACTTTTTAACTAATGGAGATACAAGGAAAAATGTGAGACTTATTTATTCTTTATTAATCAAACAACAAATTAAGCCCAAATTTGAAACAATTTTTTATTTAATTTATACCATTTGTTTATAAAAATAATCTTTCAAAAAAAAAAATTCTACAATATTTTATAAATAAACTTACTCGAAATAAATAACATTTATAAATGATTTTCAGTAACTGAGATGCTTAGGCTAAAATTACCGAGCAAAATCAAAATTTATAAGCTAAAAATTTAAATTAATAAAAATTACAAATTGTATGGTCATAGTTATATTAGTTTATAAGATATTCAGACATAAAAGTGAAAAACAGTTATGGCTTAATTTGTTGTTTAATCAATAAAGAATAAATAAGTCTTGAATTTTTTCCTTGTATCTTCATTAGTTAAAAAGTTATAATAAAATTAAACATAAAAAACCAGGTCAGAGTGGTGAAATGGAAGAGAACAGAAAATTTAAAGTTCAATAAAAAATACTTTTTTTTTCCTAAAGATAATACATTGTTTTTGTTTTTTTGAGTAGAAAAAGAAAAAAAATACAAAGAGATAATTTACTTGTTTATAACAAATTTAAAAAAAAAAAATTTAAATAATAAAGTTTTTTTTTTAATATAAACCAAAAAATAATAAATAAAATGTTCTTAATTTTTATAAAAGAATAAAAAAAATTTTATTTAACAAATGCGTATGTAAGCAATAAAATTATTTTTTGAGAAACTGTTTTTTTTGAAAGAATTATATTTATTATCAAAGCTCATGTTATAAAAAAATTATTTTTAATTATCGTATAAACAACGCATTTGTTTGTAACAATATTTCAAACAATAGGAGATAAAAATTATTGAAAATCATTTTTAAGTAGCTTTTGATCATAAGAAGACGGATCGATAATGATATTATGAAAAAAAAGTTTTTTCCAATGTTTATTGAAGCTTTATAATTTTTCACCCTAGCAAATTGTTAATAACAAAACGAAAATCAACAATATTCTTAGACCTTTGAAAAATAGCTCCACGAAAGGAAAACATTCTCGGATTATTAGTTTAACAATTATCGCACTTGCAATGTTAATGCTCGTGCTACAAAAAATTGTTAATTAACTAATGGATAACTTATTGAAAAATCGCGATAAAAATTTTTGAACCACGGATCATTGTTCATTGATCTATCCTGCAGGCGCCCAAATTTTTTCAATTTTTAATTTTCTTATTTAATAAGTTTAAATAATATTTATTCATTAAAGGTCCGAAGGGGACGTGGCTTGCGCAAGCCGGGGTACCCGTTTTCGGGCGTATTTTCAACCCTCTGGGAAAATTATAAATATTGATCCTACAGTTCCAAAAGTCGAAACTTTTTCTTAAAATCAAATCAATATCAAATTTGAATTATCTTGGATAGTTTCTGATATATTGGCAAAAAACCAAAATCCTTTTTTTTTCACTTAATTGTTTATAATTATTGCAATTTTTGCGAGCGGCCTTAGCATTTTCTCAAGAAATATCTACATGCCATTCCGAATCGAATGACACCTCAATCATAATTTTCGGAGAATGCGAAAAAATTTTGACCTAAAAAGCACTTGTTAACTAGACTGAAAGCTGTCCCACGTCTAATACTTCTACTTTTTCGTACAACCGATCACTTGGATACTTAAAATTTCTGTATAGCATAAGAATAAAAAAATGTTTTTGAATGATTTCGAGTAGTCGAACATGAGTTTCAGATGGTCCGCCCCATCCCAGTAGATAAATATCCATGATGAATCATTTTATAGTACGTAGTACAGTTTTTAGTAGTAGTAGTATAGTTTTTGAGTGCAAAACTCAATTTCTCCAGAACAAACTTGATGTGATTATCCCATTGCAAATGCATATTCTTATTATTTCCAAACTTGATACTTTTTGCTCTACTTTATATTTTTTACTGGTGTTTTTTGAAGATTATCACGTAGTGAGATATACTGAAAAAAAGGAAGTGTGTTTTTATTAATGGCAAAAGGTAGAAAACATGTTTTTTTTTTTATATTCATGATGAGCAGTTGTAAATATTGGATCATAGAGAAATTATAACAAATGGCGATATCATCTGCCAAACTGATTATTTTTTCTGTACTCTAGATTGAGAATAGGTCGTTGACATAAATTGAGAAGAACATTGGACATAATACAATACTTTGACGTACCCCACATCCTATTGTTTCAGAGTAACTAAAATCATCATTTATTTTTATGCATTGCTGGCAATTTTTAAGATAACTCCTGAATAGATTCAAGCAATCAAGCCTTCCTAGTGTCTCTTGCAAGTCATTCGTGGGCAAATATTCCTATAGCATGGATTTCTGCTACAGAGATTGTTGAGGTTTTGCCGGGGGGATCTGAGACCCTCAATCTAGGACCCTCAACTCTCACTCCAGGTGAGGTCCGTGCATATAAGGTAATTGTTCTCTGTTGTTTCATGATGTACATTAGTTATTTATGCACCAAGTGTGTTATATAGATCCTTATGCCCGGAGGGTAACATTCAGCCCGAATGCCTCTGGCCCGAGGGAGGAATGTTGGATCCAGTAACACTCGTGGTGCTTACAAGATTTTATTTTTCTGAAAAAATTTATTTGATTTGAATGAAAAACCGATTTTTAAATGGGTTCATTGTTCCTAGCATTTTTTTTTCTACTTTTTTTACAGTAGGTATGGCATTTGTTGATATTTTGACGTTCATTGAATATTGTTGTCAGTGTTTCATTATATTTAGTGAATGTCATTGCTGCTTTATGTTATATACGTCTTAAAAAAGTAATGAAAATAAATACCGATTAACGTTGTATTCTGTATGGATTGTAAAAGTTTGGTTTGTTTTTGATTTTTGGTGCTAACTGATTGATCAAGATTACCCTACGCAACGTTACTAGATTTCCAGCCTCCATGCTCTTTCAATTGAAGTAAATCACCTCCTGCATCTACTAATAGCGTTGCGGAAGTTCTACGCAAACAATGCCCAGTATATTTTTGGGGATCAGGCAAGTTTTAATATTGAACTATTTTCTTAGGTAATTTCCCCCTCTTTTTGCATCTTTTTTCAAATTTGAATAATTTCGAATTGTTTTTGAGATATTGGCGAAAAACCAAACCCCCCTTTTTTTCACTTAATTGTTTGTAACTATTGCAATTTTTGCGAGCGGCCTTAGCATTTTTTCAAAAAATATCTACATACCATTCCGAATCGAATGACACCTCAATCATAATTTTTGGAGAATGCGAAAAAATTTTGACCCAAAGACCACTTGTTAACTAGACTATTTATTATAAAAATAGGAATATCATTGCAAAAATAAACTCACCACACTAGGAGGCACAAACAATATCAGTGTCTTCGTATATATGAATATTTTGGACAAAAAAGTTTCTATGATGTGGCTCCGAAATTTTGTAATACCTTACCAAAGAATATTCAAGAGAACCAATCCATTTTGGGATTCATAATGAAGTTGGAACACCACATAGAAAATACTTTCTCGGAGTTTATTGACAACTGGATCAATTAGATTGATGAAATAACAAGATGATAGATTCTACTGTAAAATTGTCTATTTCATTATAGTCCTGTAATTGCTGTTCATATATGCACCAGCTGGTAACTGCGACTTCGTCTGCGCGAAATTTGTTTATACACGCTTCATATTAGCTTCACTTGTATGTTTGTTTGTTTGTTTGTTTGTTTTTTTTGTTTGTTTGTTTGTTTGTTCGTAACCGACTCCTTTGGGCGCCATTTTGACCCACTTCCAGACGTCCGAATGATCTGAAATTTGGCAGGTGTACATAATTCCGGTGACAATGCATTGAGAAATTTGTGTGGAGAAAAAACAAAATAGCAGCTCCAATATGGCGTACGAGTTTTGTGATTATGGTCCGATTCGCTTCAAAATTGGTATCCAAGGGTTTTTGTGGTCGGAGATTATGATTCTGTTGTCAAAATTGAAAAATTCAAGATGGCGGCTCCAAAATAGTGGATGAGTTTTGTGATTATGGTCTGATTTTATTCAAAATTGGTTTGTGGGGGTTTTTGGGGTCGAATATCATGATTTCTGTTGTCAAAATTGAAAAATTCAAGATGGCGGCTCCAAAATAGTGGATGAGTTTTGTGATTATGGTCCGATTCGCTTCAAAATTTGGTATCTGAGAGCTTTCGGTGGTCGGAGATTATGATTCTTCTGTCAAAATTGAAAAATTCAAGATGGCGGCTACAAGATGCTGGACGAGTTTTGTGATTATGGTCTGATTCCATTCAAAATTGGTATGTGGGGGTTTTCGGGGTCGAATATTATGATTCTCTTGTAAAAATTGGAAAATTCGAAATGGCGGCTTCAAAATGGCGGCTTTTGTGATTATGGTCTGATTCTATAGAAAATTGATATGTGGGGGTTTTTGGGGTCGAATATTATGATTCTTTTGTAAACATTTGAAAATTCAATATGGCGGCTTCAAAATGGCGGACGGAGTTTTGTGATTATGGTCTGATTCTATAGAAAATTGGTATGTGGGAGGTTTTTGGGGTCGAATATTATGATTCTTTGTAAAATTGAAAATTCAATATGGCGGCTTAAAATGGGGCCGAATTTTGTGATTATGGTCTGATTCTATTCAAAATTGGTATGTTTTTAGGATCGGAGATTATAATTACCATATTCGATAAAATTCTTCCATTTTTTTATTTGCAAAAAAATAATAGTTTGAAAAAAACTGAAAAAACACGCTTTTATAAATGAACCACACTGAAAATTAGGAAATAAATAATAGTTTAAAAAAACTAAAAAACACGCTTTTATAGAAAACCAGACTAAAAAAATGGAAAATAAGAAAAAAAATTATTTTATTTAAAAGAAAGCGTGGGGTGCATGGTATCAATGATTATATAATACATTACACACCGAGGCGATACCATGCACCCCACGCTTTTTTTCAAATTTTTTTTTTTCTTGTTTTCTATTTTTTTAGTCTGGTTTCCACTGAAAGCGTGTTTTTTAGTTTTTTTAAACTATTTTTCATTTTTCCTAGGTTTTTCTTTGTGTTGTTCCATCTAGCTTATGTCTGTGGCTTTGCACACTTCCAATTATTCCGTTTCCCGTTATCCCTGAAACTGTTATCCCGTTATCTCGTTTGGGTAGCATAATAGATTTGACAGTAAGTTTCGCTTTGTGGCGACTATTAAAAATTCTCAGATCCCTTTTCACCTCCTTAGGAAGGGAATTTTTGGATAAGGTTCAACACGAATAATTAATTTGTAAGAGAGAGCTAAGACACCGATTTTCATGACCCTAACTTGAAAGATTTCACTCCCTATTACACCGCTTTAGGGTTTGAATTTTCGAAAACACTGAAATATGTATTCTTTTATTTGCAACAAAAACCTCAAACAATAATTTGTAACTTAAAAACTGACGGAACCCCTAAACAAACTCCCAATCCCATTCAACTCCCCATTTCAACACCTTTAGGGTTATTCAATCGAAAGAGTACCAAATATAATTTTAGTTTCTAGAAAAGTATTGGGCCAAATTTTAAAATTCACCGACATCTCACTCAACCCCCAATGTTAATAAAATATTTTGGGGCGAATCGCTTGTGTGTTGAAGTGGCGTAGTCGAACATACCGGTAAAGAGTGCCCCATTTTGATGAAAAATTGACGGGTCAGAGTGTTTGTCTGAAATATTGACGCTGTTACTGATAATGGCTCTGTTTCGTTTGTGACTGTCCACCCTGTACTGGAATTCAATGCTATCTTAATTATTGCTATCAATGATAAGCCGAAAGAGTCTGGAAAAAATAGTATAGTTTGTGGATAGACTACCGATAAAATCATCGAAAAATCTTTGGCATAAGATTGCAAAGAGGATATTCGATAACAAAAAACAGGAAAGGTTCAAGAATTATTGAACTTTCCCAGGTTTCCTTCATTTCCTATCTATAACATTCTGTGCTGAAAAAAACTCTTCCACAGCAACATTGACTGAAAACGAAGTTGGTGTCCTATTCATAACTTGAGGTATAGTTATTCTAATCCCAATTGGAACGGCAATAAAAATAAGAGCACTACGAGGAGTGTTCATATGCACTGCCCGGCAAATATGAAATTTATATACTACCAGTGTTTTTACTTTCAAAGCGTTCCTGGTACAATCATGTGGAAGAAAATTCCTTCTCGAAACTTTTTATGTCGGTCCAATTGGGATTAGAAATACTATACCGTAAAATTCCATATATCGAATTTGATTAATATTATCTCTTCTCTCATCTCTTTCCAATCAGTCTTCGTTCCAAAACTCATACGCTTATGAATTGATTACCTGATTTATTCATCATCAAATGCAAAATCTGATAACAAAATTCCTCCGAAAAGTGATGCAATACCAAAAAAATCGCTTCGGAGGTTTTTTTCTGTACACTTAATCAGTCAGTCAGTACATCACCACTTGGAAATATGCACACTATTACAAAAAAAGAAGACTTTTTATTAGATTGTCACAAATAAGCTCGAAATAATCTCTTTGCCACAAAATTATATTCGAAAAGACCAAACCCATTCCAGAGTTTCCGTTGAAAAAGGTTATTTCCGTTTAACGCTGTACAGTTAAATGATTTTTCAACGAGGAATTGTGTGGGTTGCAAAATATTAAAACAATATTTTCATGTTTTGCCACTTACATTTCTCCCGCGAGCGAAAATTTAGGTAAAAATCCAGATTAGCTTTATTTATGGAAAATACTAATTATACTCTGTGTAGGTAATTAAGCAGTTAAAAATATTAAAGTTCGCTTTGAAGATAACAATGGTGATAAACAGAGGATGCATTTCGAGTAAATCCAGGTTGACAAAGAGCGAAAAATGTTATTAAAGTTGTTGAGCGATACTCGAAATGCTCTGTAGCAAGCGATTTCTTGTTGAAATTGTGACATCGTGAGGTTTTTATTTTGAGATTTTGAAACATTAACAAGCTCATATCAGTGAAATATCAATCGTGTTTACTACCATATACTTTGAGTGTGAAACCTCCAAATAGCAGACAGCTAAGGGGATTTGTTTTTGTCCGTTATTGGAAGGTGTCAGTTATTGAGAGGTTGAACAATTTTAATACAGTGACCGGCAGAAAGTACGCATCATATGGGAAATTCTTTTATTAATAAATTTTGACGAATATCGATATTTGCAATCGCTTCTGCATCAAAAGCAACCCCGAAAGATGTTGTACAGTGCCGTTCGTCTTTTCGTGGTTGGAGGGAAATTTAAAAAAATTAAAAATTATGTTTCAAAACACACTTAGTTGGGAAAATATCGAAAAATGTTATTCGAAAAAGTTGTTCAGAACGTTATTTTATAGCTATGTACGAGTTTTGAAAAAAATCTGAGATATAAAAATAAAAATCAATTTTTTGCCATAATAAAAATTTCAATTTGGAAAAATACATTTTAGACAAAGAAACTCATTGGTAAGGCCAACAGTATATATTTCAAATGATATTTTGTAAATATTCGCAAGCTACTTCTATTTTATTCAGAAAAAAATTTAAATCTATGGATTTGCCATGTATTCAGCTGCTCCATAAGAGGTCACTGAAATATCTCCAGGACATTATAATACCGATACTGTTCATTATTAATGAAGGTCCTTGTATCTACATAATTTCAAATTGAATTTTTCATTCAAACAAAAAATAGATTGATTTTTGGCAAATTGTTGGAATCATACAATATGGAGTATGGAGTTGAATATCTAGCACCAGAACTGTGCAGACTGTACAGGCTGAGCCTAGCATTGGGATGGCTACCTCAAACCTGGAAAACTGTAAACGTGGTCTTTATTCCAAAACCTAGACGAAACTCATACGACCAGGCAAAGGCATACAGACCAATAAGCCTATCGTCATTTTTTCTGAAGGGCATAGAAAAACTGATAGATAGAGACATAAGGGAAACCGCTCTTGTAGAACGGCCTCAACATCAAAACCAACATGCCTATCTAACAGGAAAATCATGCGAGACAGCACTTCATCAGCTCGTTTCAAGGCTTGGAGAGCAAACAAATAAATTGCACTATGCACTTTTCTAGACATCGAAGGAGCCTTCGACAACACCTGCTTTGAAAGTATGGTCTGTGCGGCCACTCGAAGAGGCATTGACGAAACCACCTGCAGGTGGATACACTCAATGCTTCACAATAGACGGGTCCAAGCCAACATGTTCGAGGAAACAGATCAGGTTGAAATTTCCAGAGGTACCCCACAGGGGGGCATACTCTCCCCACTTCTGTGGGACATGGTTGTAGATGAACTGCTAATTTCTCTGAAAAACCAAGGGTACTACTCTCAAGGGTATGCAGATGACTTGGTCATCCTCATCAAGGGGAAAAATACTCGAACAACCTCAGAGCTAATGCAAAATGCACTGAGGACAGTAGAGGAATGGTGTAACAGAGAGAGCCTAAGGGCAAATCCGAACAAAACAACACTAATTCCCTTCACCCGGAGAAGAAACATGGGAGATCTCATACCATCCAGACTATTCGGTGAAACATTACGAATAGTAGAGCAGGTGAAATATCTAGGGCTGATTCTTGGCAAGAAACTAACCTGGAACCCGCATCTTCAACATGTAACCAATAAAAGCAAAATAACCTTCATGATGTGCAGGAGAGCTTTCGGAAAAACGTGGGGGCTTAAACCGAAAGCCATGCACTGGCTATACACAGCGGTAATAAGACCAAGAATAACTTATGGCTCACTCTTATGGCAAAAACCAACCTTGGGAAAACCCAGAGGCTTGTCTGTCTCTGTATCACGGGTGCAATGGATAGCACTTCAACAGCTGCCATAAAAATCATCCTAAACCTCGAACCCTTTGACTTGCATGTCATTGGAGAGGCCAGGATGAGTGCATACAGACTGAAACAAACAAAAAACTGGAGAATCCGAACAATTGGATATACCAGAATCACTCCTGTAATCAACATCGAAGAACTCGAAATGATTTCAGACTACATGCAACCCCTATACTCATTCGGAAAACCATTCGAAACACGAATTGATGAATCTGGATGGGCCCCGAGTATAGAATCACAATCAACTGCGGACATAGTCTGGTATTCAGACGGTTCAAAGACAGTTGAAGGAACGGGAGCAGGAATACATGGGGTAAGGCCAAGAAGAAATTACATAATACCACTTGGCAAATGCTCCACGTTAATCCAAGCTGAAACACATGCTATCATGGTATGCATTCAGAAGAATCTAGAAAGTGTTTATAGGAAAAAACACATCTACATTCTATCTGACTGTCAAAGTGCTATCAAAGCACTCAACTCCATACAAATAAAGTCCAAACTGGTCTGGGACTGCCTCCAGAACCTCATTGAGCTGGCAAAACACAACAAGGTCACCTTGATGTGGGTGCCAGGTCATAGAGGCATTGAAGGCAACGTCAAAGCGGACCAGCTAGCTAGACAAGCATCTGAAACGCTATTCACAGGGCCAGAACCTGCACATGGGATTAGCAAAAACCGTTGCAGGACCCTGATCGACGAGTGGATAAATAGAAGACACCAACAATATTGGGATCAAACTGTCGGGCAAATACACAGCAAAGTCATGGTAGGGCATCCAAACCGGACCCTGACGGCTGACCTTCTGAACCTGAACAGAACGAAGGCTCGTATAATAATAGGTCTGTTGACTGGACACTGCGGCCTGAGAAAACCCCTTAAAACCATGGGATTACGCAGGGAAACCGTGGAGTGTAGGTTATGTGATGAAGAGGAGGAAACAGCCTCTCATATTATCTTCGACTGTGACGCCCTAAGTAGAAGGCGACACAGAACCTTTGGAGAGATCAGCCCGGAAACAGGCATGAATCCGAAGAACCTTATCAACAGGCTTCTGAACCTAATTAAAGGCACAAACCTGTTTGAATGAGGAACCACTGACGACAGAGTGATACAATAGACCCCAGCTGGTCGCAGTATCAAGGGAAGCTAAGTGCCAACCCTGTCTCTGGCTCGTCAGCTTTCAACCAACCAACCAACCAGAGCCATCAACAAAAGACTTCAAAATATCATTTTTATTTTTTTACATGTCGCTAATCTGTGTTTTTCCAACTCTATATTTTTCGGCTGGTTTCCTAACACTTGATTTATACTTATCACTCGTATGGATCCTTTGAAGGTAAACTTTTTCTTTTTTCGTTTGGCATGTTGTACTAACAATAACCAAACTTCAACTCAATAGACTGACCTAATTATTTGTCTTCTATTGAGAAGCAATTGAATTTGTATGTAAATAATATCCTGTAACAAGTACTTTCATAAACATCTTACCTATCATAAGGAGGATTTAGTGGGAAAACCAAACCCACTTAAGCTCGAAACAAGAAACTAGTCAACCGGACAAATTTTTATACCTGACCATTGACAGGTATCCGTACACGTAGTTACAAATTTTTAACTTTCGTATTGAGAGGGTCGTTTATACACAAATAGTCATTGAAGCATTCCAGACATGTGTTTTTTGTCCGTTACATAGAGGTGTCCTCTATATAGAGGTGTTCAAAAATAGAGGTTTAACTGTATATAGTTATTTTCAGATCATCCACTCATTGTATCGCTGTTAGTTATGGTAAAATACCCAATTATTGGCAATTTATAGTAACATGAAAAAATTACGAAATTTTAACAAAACTATCGTAATTTTCAATGGATGTTGTAGACTATACTTGAGAGATCAATCATGTACCATGATTCCTTCTGAAAATAACTGATGAAATCCAAGAAAATTACATTCAATGAAAAAGGCCATTTTACCAGTTAGCACTAGTGATTGGCACATCAATTCCCTAGCCATTGGCAACGACAAAAATATGTGACAGTTGGATAAAAGTACCTGGTACCTCAGTAGAATCGATCATGAGAATCGGAATATCATCCGTAATGCAGAATAAACAATCCGACAACGCAGAAAATAATTAAATTTGATACTCTGAACAAGTGCAATGAGGACGGCATCCACTGGGGCACCGGAGACACTCACACGACTGCCTTCCCTGCATCTCTTCATTGAACGCTAGGCACGCAAAGCCATAGCTCGCTTAAGAAGCTCCAACCGATGGCAGAGCGAGGGAATGTATGGATATTCTCGATTATTTTTCCGACCCAAATATCGACCAATAGAATTGCACCATTCGACGTCACGTGGTACAACCTACATGGTATTATACTGATAATTTTTTGAAAATTTTCTCTGGTAGTTGCTATATATAAAAAACAAAACATGATCCAGTCAAATTAACCACACTTCAAACTGACAGGTTGAATTCAATTGTGACAATTGGAGATTTTGCATGAAAATGAGTCGATTTGGAGTTTGTTCTCTGTCCACCATCGATAAAAAAGTCAAAGGAAATGTTCCCATTAATACGGAGAAGGCAAAAAAAACAGTTTGGAACCAATTTACTACTTTTTGTACTGAGAGGGAATACACATTGAGTGCTGAAACGAGTGAAGCGCAATTGGCAAACATTATGAAAGATTACGCTTACAATATGAAGAAAATGGATGGAGAAGACTATAAAGAAGGTACAATAAAAACAATGTGGAATCAGACTGCCAAATTACTTCAAGAAAAGTATTTGAACGATTTCGACATCAAAATCAACCCATTTTCGGATGCTGCATTCAAGACCGCTCGAGGAGCTCGTGATGCCAAGCGTAAGGCTTTACAATAGATTCCGGAAAAACGGAGGGCAAGTGCAGCAGCGTTGGAGGAAAAAGATTGGGATGCAATGACCACTGTTTGGAAAAATAATCCCCCGAATACCACACGAGCTTCAAAATTATCTGGCATTTCCCTCAAGGTTCCCTGCAAACAAATAAAGTCGTCAAGTTTTTTAACCTGAAAAACTTGACTCCTTCATTTGTTTGCAACGAACCTATCGGGAAATACCCGATAATTTTGAAGCTCTTGTGGTATTATAAGTGATTATTGAATCACTCAGTGAAGGATTGTCGACTCCTTGAAATGCCAGGGGGCAATTCTTCACCCGTCATACGATTCAGCCAAAAGTCGCAGTCAGTCATTCCCAAAAGGGAGGACTGGGAGCAGATAGATCACCGCCATCAGGCGGTGATTGGTGGGAATCATCCCACCAATGGGATCATCTGGTACACAGATAACTCCAAGATGGGTGAATCAGTCGACGCCGGAGTAGACGGGCAATTTCCAATAGCTAGATTATACTATGCCTCGGGAAAGTTTGTTCCAGTATTTCGGCCAGAAGTATTTGCCATCTGTGTAGAAGAAGAAATCAACAGTTGCTACCACGGCCAGCAAAATAACCAGGGATAGCAATGTACAAAAATCGCCTATTTGTTGGTTCAATGAAGAATTAGTTAACAAACGTCAAACACTCTCTAACGTGAAACTGATTCATAATGTCAACAAAAATCAGGTGACCTGGGGTGCATACACTTTCTTACGTAAGGATAACAGGAATTCCATCATCTAAACAAAAAGGTTAGCGTATGGGACTTTTTTGAAAACTTCCTCGAACATCAGCAGAGACTCCTGGAGATCAATTAACTTCGAGTGTAATAGAAATCCATGGAAAAAAAAAAGGAGTCCACCATCACGGAATCTAAATTCAATGATTATTTCAGAAATATTGCTGAAAAATTGATCTCGTCTCTACCTGAGACAAATCATGAACCTACGGAATACTTGAAAGAGCTCAGATCACCTGTAAATTCTTTCTGTTTTTTCCCTGTAACTCACGAGGAAATGATGGACACAATTGAATCTTTAGAGGATTCAATTTGTCTGGATTTCTATGAACTGAGCAGCACGGTGATTAAAGCTATAGCCGATATTATTGCTTCTTCACTTTCAATTTTAATTAATGATTGCTTACCTCTAGGAGTTTATCCAGATGCACTGAAGATTTCATTGCTAAAAAAAGGGGATCCCCATTTCCATAATTCCAGTTATTGCGAAAATCATAAAGGCGCTAGTCAAAACAAGGTTGATATCCTACCTGGAAACAAACTCATTGCTGTGTCCTGAGCAATTTGGCTTTAGAAAAAAAAATCAACTACGAGAGCTATTCTGAGCGTTATTTCGAATGTAGTTGATGGACTCGAGAAGGGGGAGCATTCTTTTTTAACGATTTGTGATCTTACCAAAGCTTTTGATTGTGTATCCCATGATATATTACTTCAGAAACTTTTCTGTTATGGAATTCGTAGACTTTCATTGGAATTTTTCAGGTTTTATTTGCATGGGTAATCTCAGTGTGTTTCGGTTGGCGCCAAATCAGCATTATTGCAAATCGTCCATAGGGTTCCACAATGCTCTGTTTTGGGACCAACCCTATTTATTTTGTATATCAATGATTTGTATTATCATATATTGTCATGAAGCATAAGTTTAATAAATCCAAAATTTAAATGTTTTCTCTCCTAAAGGCCACAAGGGCATTTCAGTTCCTGTTCTGCACTCGTTTGTATCTCATAATTAAATCAATACCCTGTATAGAACATTGCAGAGAGAAATAGCAGGAACTGAGGTGTTGAATTACATTAATTGAACTCGATCAGCAAATAATGCTGATCAAAGATTTTCGGAAGGAATGACCTGTGGAGAGGGGTATTGATTGTCGAGTTTTGCTAATAATTGAGGAGAATAGAACAGGGAGTTGATCGCGAGTTTTAATCGAGTAAACAACGAAAATAATCGGCAGGTGACACTTCTCCCAATGGCACCCAAAAGGGATATTATAATGTAAGTACTTTGTTTTCACTATTGCTCATTCATTTTAATAAATCTATATTTTTATAAATGTGTCTTTTACCTAATTGACTTCACCTCTATCCTTGCAGCCGCACTGCAAGAGAAACAACTCAGGGTTGTTAAAGTTGAATGGGGTTCGAGTAGCCGATAATGTTCATGGCTATTTTCGCTATTAGAAAATGTGTTGTGGGCTTGGTAAAAGTTCCGACATAATTTCCGAAAAAAATGCATTCTCTTTGCTGACGACACCACACTGATAGATCGTAATAGTAAATTAGAGGAACTGATTGACTCTCCCAAACTCACCTTGCAAATGACAAATGAGTGGTTCTGTTCAAATAAGCTTATGCTCAATTCTGCTGAAAATCAGAATCTTATTATATCTTCTAACTCCTCACTAACAGGTGGGGAAAGTGTCAAGTTACTTGGTATATCCATTGATGACAAACTCAACTGGATGTGCCACGTGGAAAATCCGTCTAAAAAATTATCAAGCGTCACGTTCTTGATTCAAAGATTGAAAAACCTTGTTGGTGCAGATACTCTAAGAGTATTTGGACTTTTTCACAGTCATATGACTCATGGAATTGTCTTGTGGGGTAATTCGTCCCATTCAAACAAAATATTTGTTTTACAAAATAGGGTTATTCGAATAATATCAGGGGCGGGCTTCAGAGATCACTGCCTTTCTCTATTTATTCATCACCAGATCATGCCTCTTCCTAACGCTTTCATATATTCCACTCTGCTTGAAATACATAGAAAAAGATCAGATTTTACTCTTTCAGCTGACACGCATCAACACCAAACAAGGTCAGGAAACCTCTTGAGAACACCAAGGTATAGACTCTCTGTATCACAGAAAAATTCATTGAATATAAACCTATATGACCTTAGGAAATAAGAAATATGAACTTTTATAATTTTAAGAGATCAGTGAAATCTTGTCTACTGATGAACTGTTTTTACTCCGTAAAAGACGTTTTGAACTACAATTTTAACGTGGATGATCTAGGCTTTTAATGTGTTTGTCAATTCAACTTTTATACCTCTTTCTGTATTGTTTACAATGACTGAGTTCTGAGTTAACTTTATTTTATTCCTGTGTTGTAATGTGATGTATAACCGCAGGAAATTGAGTCTTACTGTTTCAACTTGTAACTTTTACCTTAAAAAAAATTTCTATTTATATATATAGACGTAGTTAATTAATCTCTCTCTCTCTCTCAAGGCTCCCATATCATACAGTCAGTTCGCTGCTGGTGTCAAATGCATTGACGATCTGCAAAGGCTATCCATCGCCAATAAAGTAAAGCTACTGTTGCAAAAAGCTCAACGATTGGACCAGAACCAATACTAGGAGTTTCCAGATCATGGACCGTCTCAACCATGGAGGAAATCCTGGAATCAAAATTCCAGGAGGCATGGAAAGAGGCTCCTGGCATGAGTCAATCGAAACTCCTCATCAAAGGCCCCTCTACCTGCAGGGCCAAGACTCTGCTCACAATATTTGTTTAGTGACATTTCTCTAATGGAATGATCAAAATGGCTTACAGTGAGTAAGAAAAGTTCAAATATTTATACAAAAATAGATAACAAAGATTTATTTGGGAAATTTAAATAACATGATAACTTAAAGAAAATGTTCAATATGTCCACTGTTATTGTCAATGCGTAATTGATAAATTTTTCTTATAAGTGCATTAGAAATTGCTCCATTATTGTTATACAGAAAAAAGAATCCCTATCCCATTATTTCTTATCTATATTGGAAAAGAGTACGATACTATGCGGGGTTGCTCCATCTTGCATCCAAATCATACTGGCAAGCTCGACTTCTAAAAGGCAAGCTCGACTTCTAAAAATTCTGTGAAAGAATATTTTCTACTTCTGGGATGAGTATTTTTTCATAGATAACTCCTGTTGATGTATAATCAATCATAAAATATAGGGCCAACAATTTTATTTCAAAAAATTCCGCACCAAACGCTAGTTTTTTTTCCTGTCTTCTTCACTTGTTTCACCAATCTTTTTCTGTTGTCTTTTTTTCCCACGACCTTCGATTTTTCCCATTGAAAACTCTCATTGAAAAGGAATACTCATCAGTCCATTAAGTTTTAGTTGAATAATCGGGATCTTCATTCAAATTTTTTATCACCTGTTGGCAAAAATTCCAGCCTTTTCCTTTTATGAGTCTCTGTAAAAAACTTGTACGGGTAAAATTGTATATGGTGTAGTTGTTCTTTTTCAAAGTACATTGGAATTTGGAGAAACTTTTACCTAATTGATCGGCTACATTTTTCAAAATACATTCAGAATTTTCTAAAGATTAATACAATGTTTCAAAAAAGTCTATTCACGGATTGATATGGATAGGCTTACCTCCGAAATGAAGCTGAATATCTAGCTGTTTTTCCTTGTTTTCTTGAACTTCATGTTTTTTTCTACTGAAACTGAAGGTATGATTCACCTTTTGGCAAACATTTTCTAATGCACTTTTTCCTGCAAGTTCATTTTTGTTATTTTGGATATGACAAGCATATATTTGAACTTTTTCTTTTTCACAGTGAACCATTTTGATCATTCTATTGAAGTAATGTAACTGAACAAACATAATATATTTGTCATTTCCATAGCTTACTTTAAACATGTTAACTTTCATAGGATAGGTATTTACAGTAACAACTAGTCTTACTAAGTTATTCGACATTTAATTACTAAAAAACGGTATGAAATGGGGGTGAGATCATTCCAAAAATTCAATAATATACAGGGTATCCCATTAAAAAAAATTCTCACCTGAAATCTGCACGCTGCTGTATTTTTGATAGCATTTTATCAAAATTCAGTCATAACCACACAAATTTCACATTTAACTTTTGTTTTTCCAAAGGCATAATGACGATGATAAGAGGTGGATAATGTGTAGTGAACAACCCGGTTATTCCATACTTGGCACTCTATTCCAATTTGTTTTTATGTAATATTGCAGGTGTATATGTGAAACCGCCAAAATCTTTAATTTTCAAGAACATAACTAATACTAATTCAGCTTTTATAGGCCAATCACTAAAAGAATATCGTTTTCTATTGGCATTCGGTTCTAGTTATTGTTACCTTTTTTTTTGTTTTTTCTCATTTCTCAGAAAGGATTTATCATAAGCTGCAGTCAAATTTCGTGGCAATTCGATTCACTAGCTACGCTCGTGAATTAAGATATTTCCATTCAATAGAAAACAATAATTTTTTTATACTTATAAAACAATCTACTATTATCTGCTTTCCATACTTGAACAAAGTTTTTATATTTCTTTCCCATATCAGAGATTGTGGAAGATAAAAAACACAGAAAACATGTTGTGAGATGACATTCCTTCATCAAATTATTTTCAATCAATATATTTCAAACGTTTTATATTCAAGTCTTTGTAACTTCGTTTGGAAAAATTGCTTTTCATCATTATGAAATACAACTCAACATTCACTATTGATATTTCATTTGATGAGAAAACTAGTATTCAACGCCCCCTTGATGAATGAAAAATGAAGTTGCGAAGCTGATTGTGATTTCCATATGCGAATTTTCAAACATTCATCACCGGTTTGTATGATCGTAAATTGGTATCCGGGAGCATCGGATTAGATCCACTCATTTTTCAGTGCTAACAATGAACTCTTTCCATTCATTGATGAGAACATTTTACTGGTTTCGAGTTTTTCCCATTGAAAGTGCGTCCTTGTGATTGCATATTTTCAAATAACAATGTATCGTTCCACAGTATTGAACATTTGCGGAAAATGGAGTTGGATGATCCATACTGAATTGGAAATTTATTTTTTTAAATTAGTTATACGTCGGGAACATTCCTAAATTTTCCACCCATGAAATATAAATTTATCCTTTCTTTGATATTTAGTGACCCAATTCTGGTGGTATTGGTCTCACTAGATTTTCCTACATAAAAGCTGTTACTGTAGCTGGCAAAACTTTCCCCATGGTACATTTTATATACCGGGTTGTCCACGGAAGGTGGCTCGCCCCTATAACTTTTTTGTTTTCGGAGATAATGGAATGAAAGGACCCTGCAAAATCCTTATGGAAAATGGTTCTCGGCTAAATTCGCTGAAACTCTGCAGAAAGATGGTATTCGGTATGCTGATCAAAAGTCTTGATGGGCACAACCCTCCATTTTCAACCCCAGGCCCCCTACAGCTCCCCAAAGCCCCCAAAGTAATATATGTTAATTAGACAATACACCCTTGATAACGTACTTGACAGATCTATTGAACTATTTGTCAATTGTGACAGATATCATATTTTATTTAAGCACGAGGTGTACCTGAAATGTGAGGTCACGACACTCAAGTAGCTTTCGACAAACGAAAACACAGAAAGAGATTATTCGGCAACTAGCCTCAATAGGAGAGTTGCAAAAGAGCTCCGATAACCAAATATAAATATATATATATATATATATATATATATATATATATATATTATATTATATATATATATATATATATATATTATTACATACACATGAAAGATTTTAATAAAACCAATTGAAAAATCTTTAACCTTGCAATTGTGTAATGGGGCATTCATAAAGGATGGGGTGATGGTGCGGAGGGTGAGGGAGGGGTGGGCTTAATCTGTACATATATACATATATATACATATATATATATATATATATATATATATATATATATATATATATATATATATATATATATATATATATATATATATATATATATATATATATATATATATATATATATATATATATATATATATATATATATATATATATATAATAAAAGCTTCAAGAGATTGAAATAAAACAAACAATTGAAGAATCTTCAACCTTGAAAGTGTGTAATGGGGCGTTAACGAAGGGTTGGGTGGGGGTGTGAGTGTGAGGGCGAGGTGTGGTGAGGGTAGAATGTAGGATTCGGTTGGAGAAAGGGGTGGACAGTGGAAAGAAACGCTTTGTAGATTAATTGGAACTGTTATGCATTAACTCACCGGAAAGTGTACTTTGGGGCTTTAGGGGGCTGTAGGGGGTCTGGGGTTGCAAATGGAGGGTTCTGCCCATGAAGGCTTTTGATCAGCATACCGAATACTATCTGTTCGCAGAGTTTCGGCGAATTTAGCCGAGAGCCATTTTCCATAAGGATTTTGCGATGTCCTTCGAAGAATCTGTTTAATGCATAAAATTGCATTTTTTGACAATTAACTCAACTTCATGCAAATTCCGGATTCACCGGAAGTGACATAAACTTTCGATTTTTGAATGGGACACCTGTTATATTTTCAGTTTTTTTGTCTCCATATGACATTTAGAATACAACCATGTATCATTTGTTACTGTTTGTAACCGTTTTTTCATTTTTTTTCGAAATACATTTTTATTCTGGAGGGCTATGGATACGTTCAAATAACTAATTTCAGTCCTTAAATGTTTTTAGAAATACAACTTCACTGTTTTTGAACAAAATGTTTCAGCTATGTGACGTTTGATTTTGAAATGTTTATTACAATTTATTTTCAAATGGCAACATGGTGGCTCAACGCGTTAGATAAAAAGAGCATTTTATTACAATCAATTTGATACCGCACTCTATTAGGTTGTAAGAAAACATTCGATAAACTGAAAATACCATGATTTTAGAACTTTTCTGAAATGAAGCACCTGTTGAAAATGAAATAAATATATTGAAACTACCTATTTACATATCTTTAGGGTTCCAGATATTCAAAGTGACCTCCATCTTGTTGCTGACAACTTTTCTTATTGTTGCTCTTACAACGTTTCTCAACTGCCTTGGTGTAATTATATGAGTAGCTGCCCTCACTTTGTCCTCTAATACATGTCGTGTGGCAGGAAGTACATCATAAACCTCGTTTTATAGATCCCTATAAAAAAAAACTAAAGGCGTAAGGTCGGGTGCCCAAAAAAGTTTTTAAAAAAGAAATAAATCAGGGTGGAAATTGAAAACAACCGTATTTTACTTCGCCGGCCACCTAACTGGACCCATATTTCCAATTCTGTTTTCGTTGTATGTTTCATGCAGATATTCCTTAACTGTCCTCAGGTTGTGTGGTGGAGCACCATCTTGTTGATAAGATAATCCAACTCGATTTATTAATGGAACTTCGTCCAAGAAATGCTCAGTTTCCTGCGTGAGGAAACTTAGAGATCTAGCCCCTGTCAGGACACCGTAAAAAATTATGGGACCTAAAATTCTGTCCCCTAAAATCCCAACCCAACAATTGAAACCAAACCGTTCTTGGAAATTTCCTTTCTCCATCAAGTGTAAATTTGCATCGGACCAATATCGCTTCTGCGTATAATTCGGTTCTGCCGACCTACAGAGCCGCTGTTTCGTTTTCAATGGCCCACCTGTATATTTGGTGCCATGGAATTGGGAGCATTATGAGTTATCCGTATTCTCAAAAATGATAGAATGAAATTGTCTTTAGTACGGGCATTGTACCCATGCTTGCTGTCATTCCGGAGAGATTAATTCTTGTTTGTAAACAAATACAGTTCTGAAATGATGATTTCATTTGTACACGAGGTCCGATGGCTTAGTCCCAACATTGAGCGAATAATACGCTTTTGCGCGATAAAATCATTCGGTGCTCGAATTGATGATCCCCAAAAGGTGACACCATACCGAAGCTTACTTTCAACTTTTGCATAATAGAGCTGCAACATTTGATACAGGTTTCAAATTACTCTCATATTCCTGAATTGATTGGTAATTGTGTTGAGTTTTGAAACGAGGTCTTGGCATTGCCATTTCCAATTGAGGTGTGCAGCAACATTTAGTCCTAAGAACTTTGCCCTGGTAGATGTAGAAATTTCAGGACATCCAAATGAAAATTTTTCAAAATTTTTCTGAGGGTTGTGAAATCTCAGGCACTGTGTTTCGATGTTGAGAAAGAGAAAGTTAGCGGAAAACCAGTTATTTATTTCATTCAAAGTGGTTTCACATTTTCCTCCCAACGAGTATTCTAGTAGATCAGATATGATGAGAGAGGTATCATCTGCATACATTGTGAAAGAGGCTGGCTCTTGGAGCTTATCAATATAATTTATGTAGATGATGAAAAAGATAGGGCCCAATAGTGATCCTTGGGGGACTCCCATATCATTGTGCATATGCTTGGCTGATCTATTCTGTATTGAGACGTATTGCTTCCTATTACACAAATATAACTGTATCCATTCGAAAGGAGTGCCTCTTATACCGTATCGATAGAATGCCATGGTTTACACAGTCAAACGCACTGCTTATATCACAAAATATCCCAACACGGCACTCGCCAGCCTCAATGGAATCAATTATTTTGTGGTACTACGAATGTAGTGCTGTGGTCGTCGATTTTTTGTTAATAAAACCATGTTGGATATTTGACATTATAAGTAACTATATTTGAAAGCGCTACTGTTGAAATGTCCCAAATTAGTGAAACGGCTTTCGTCAGTATACAGAATTTTATTTGGAAATGTGTCATCCTCCAAATATTTTCCAAAGAACAATTGCAATACTCAAGTCTCCTTGCATTATCGTTTGGGTACAGGTGCTGGTGTAGTTGATATTTAGATGAATGATATTTATGTTTTTTCAAAATGTTAGCTGCAGAAGACTTCGAAATGTCACATTCTCTGGCGATCTCCCTGATTGACGTATTAATATTTACTTGAACGTATGCAAGAACAACTATTTCTTTTACTTCACACACAACAAACGAATCTTTCGCATCATTATCAGGCTCATTTCGCATTTTTTGAACCAGTTTTGGAAAAAAGGGTCGGGTGACGCCGATCAGGATATCTCTGTGCGTAGAGACGTGCAGCACCGGTTGAATTTTTGCTACACCCTTCAAAAACTAATAACATATCAACTTTTTCAGTTCTTGTATAGATATTGTTATTTTCCATGATTTTCAAACAATGAGGTGCACAAAAACTACCTAATTGACTTTGTAGAAGACATGTCGACACGTCAATTTTTACCGCAAGAATTTAATGATTTTGTTTCAGTTGTGTTGGCTACTCGATGATTTTAAATCTTATTTTAATCTCAATAACATTCTTCATTCAACGAAAGTTCTAACGTAATATTTACAGTTTTTTATCAAAAGTTTTCTTACAACCTGTATCCAATTAATCGTAATAAAATGCTCTTCTTTTCTAACCCGACGAGCCACCATGTTGCCTTTTAAAAAAAAAATAGTTATAAAAATTTTAAAATAAAACTTCACATAGCTGCACCATTTTGATCGATAACAGTAAAGTTGTATTTTTACAAACATTTTAGGACTGAAATTAGTTATTTGAACGTATTTATAGCCCTCTAGAATAAAAAATTATTTCGAAAAAAATAAAATAAAAAAACGGTTACAAACAGTAACAAATGATACATGGTTGTATTTTAAATGTCATATGGAGTCAAAAAACTGAAAATATACCAGGTGTCTCATTTAAAAATCGAAATTCTATGTCACTTCCGGTGAATGCGGAATATGCATGAAGTTGAGTTACTTGTAAAAAAATGCAGTTTTATGCATTAAACAAATCCTCCAAACTTCATTCCATTATCTCCGAAAACAAAAAAGTTATAGGGGGCGAGCCTCCCTCCGTGGACACCCCGGTATATTTCCATCTCATATATCAAACTCATCTCGAGAAAAAAAAAGGATTTGACATCTCCCCAACCCTCCACCTCTGCATATAATCAAAAGCAGGAACAAAACAATTGCTGTAAATTCAACGGACGCCAAGAAGTTAACAAAGGAACAAGGACGATATCCCCCAGCCTGTAAATATTAATATAAAAACTGCTTCAAAGTAGAACATAATGTATTTAACCTGAAAAGTTTTGAGCGCCATAAAGAGAAAGAAGTGAATAAATAACGTCACTGCAACGCCTCGCCATTTATGAATTGTAAAGCTACTGAATGTGCTACGTGAAGGAAACATGTTTTTCTACAGCTATAATACTAAACTGCATTTTTAAAACTGTTTTTGATTGAACAATGAAGTACATTGTATGTTTTCAATAACACAATGGAGTCATTGGGTTATTGTTGGTCATTAAATCACGTCTCCCATGGAAAGCAAGAAAAACTGAAGACATCTGTCAATTCAGTTTCATCAAAACATGTCAAAGTTTAAAGGTATGATGAGCGGTGAAATTGACGAACTAACTCCTCCAGACATAATTGCAGCCGTAAATCAGGCATGTATAAACTTGATTCCGGAAGTATCGAAAGAGAAATATGAAAAAGCCTACAAATCCTCCACATATTGGCAAAAGGAAAAGGTCCGCGTCAACCTCAGAAAATGTACTACTTGCATACTTTGATGAATTGTCTCAGAAATTTAAATCCTCAACTTTATGGGCGCAATATTCCATGTAAAGGACCATGATAAATATCAACAGAACTGTAGACATAGGCAATTATTCAAAACTTAGAGCATGCCTAAAAGAAAATCAAACGGATACAGGCCGAAGAAATCGAAAATTTTCTCCACTGATGAAATCGATAAGTTCATAAAAAACGCTCCTGATGACATTCATTTACTTGATCAGGTAAGTTATTATCATTTTGAGTGAATTGGCTCAGCTTGAAAGAAATCACAAATACATCTTCATTACTTATATCATTTCTTCACCCTCGATGACATTAAGTCTCGAAGTTGAAGGTTCGATCCCATGCAGTGTATCAATTTCTTTCATTCAATAGGTTATTATTTATTTTTATTTTTTCAGGTCGTTTTAATCATGGGGATTATGGGTGTTTCTGGAAGGGATGAACTTTACAAAATGAAAACAACATATTGTAGAGATTTCGGTTCCACAGCAATTCTTGTACAAATACCAAATACAAAAACCAAAGTTCCAAGAAAATTCACAATAACAGCTGTTTTTTTATGATATTTATAAGAAGTACAGAGAGCTTCGTACTGGACACGTTGGACGAAATTATCTTTTTCTAAATGATCAAAAAGAAAAATGCTCGGTACAGAGAGTTGGTAATAATGAAATTGGTTATAAGGGAATACCTGAAACTTCCAAATCCTGAACTATACACTGGTCATTGTTTCAGGAGATCATCAGCAACAATCCTAATAGACGCTGGGAAAGATATCACCTCACTTAAGCGACATGGAGGTTGGAAATCAACTACAGTTGCGGTGAGCTATATTGACGGGTCAATGAAAAATGAATATGACATCGCCAATGAAATTGTGAGTTCGATTAATGAATCTGAAAACCTGCCATCTACTCCAATATCATATAATTTTGAAAATGAAGAAATATCAAATGTGCCATTGCAATGCCCAAATGCTTCACAGATCACATTCGATCATTGTGACAATATAACTGTAAATACTGCGAATGAGTAAATTAAAAAAAAAATTAATCAGAATGTTGTGCAGTTATTCAACATGTTACCAATTTATCAATTGTAAATGGAAATGTTCTATATAATTAAAATTGAAGTTCAAGTTTCTGCTGTGAATTCATTTCACTATTTTATTTTGAAGCCGTAGAAAGAATAACTCTCACGGAATGTTCATTAATTTCCCACTCGTATGATTTGCAGGACTCGCCTACGGCTCATGCTGCAAACATCATACTCGTGGGAAATGAGTATCATTCCCTGCTTGTTAAACAATATACTATTGGTTCACTAGAGTAACTTCATAGAATTAGAATGTTTTTATTCAGAATTGAAAAATACAAAATCAAAGTTTTAAATAAAATAATATCAGGATGAAGATCTTGATTGAAGCCGGGACTCGAAGTGATGGCGCATTTGCTGTTTCAGTTGGAGGAAAACCCGGAAAAACCCACAACACCATCAGAAATCAGATCATCAACTCTCTCATAGAAAAGGACACATGCTCCCTGGGAGCTGAGAGAATCAATCTTGGAAAATACACGGCAGTCATCGAAGAGGTGCCAACAATTAGAATAAGGGTGTTTGCAATATGCAGTATAGTGTCCATTGGAGATGCTATGATTAGATATGGCGTAGATATTATAAAGAGTATTCATTCCATCCTGAGCAGAATATTGGTCCAAATTCAAATTTTGTATGGGAAAATTAATCACATTGTCCAATTTACTGCCATCAGTCGAAGAAACACGTTTTAAATGTATAACTAAAATTTTTGGAAATGTTTGTATACGAATCATCTTTTTGAATTCCCTTTTCATTCCACAAGTTGAACAGTATGGGCTCGCATCGTTAGTCAAAGTCTCCTCTTCTGTCAACAGTTCAATACATTGTATTAAATCCACGACTTCGTTTGGCAAGTCTGGAATAGGGATTGAAAGTACCCAGAAAGGTTCAAAAGTAACGGAGCAGTAATTACAGAAAGTCCATCTCAATGAAGACTTCAGCTGACCGGCAAATGTATCCACAATTTTGGAATTATGAGTAGACAGATGTCTTGTCCAAGAAATGGGAGCTTTCTGATTATCATTCGTGATAACAAAATCGTTTGGTGATGGATTAATCTCTGCACTCGCCTTGTTTGAATCTTCATGTAAACCTACCAGAAGGTATCTTAGAAATTCTTCCGTATCTGCTGGGACGTTATGATCGAAGGAAGGAGCAAAATTTCTGAATAGACGGACGAAATGTGAAGTATCCACCGTTTTTCGAGAAGAATCAGGACTCCAGATATTTTCCATCAAAGATATAAAAGATTTCACTAAATTTCCTTCCATTCTTGATGTAGTAGTATTTAAATCCCCATACAAAAATCATTCTTGAAAAATTCCAACAAAACCTTGGTGTTCAAGAGACAGTGGATCATGCTATTCATAAAACAGGTATTTCCTACATTCTTCAATCCTCTCAGGCCAAATGTAGAAATTGAGTCTCTTGTTGGTATGGCATGCTCACTCATGTTCAACGAAGAATCCATAGGTTCATTGTTCCTGTAATTCAAAGAAGGTGATAGAGAAACTGATATTGATTTTTTGGAAAGTACTGAGTGATTATCTTTGATAACTGATTTGTATCTCGTAGGAAAATTGGGACGATAAAATAATTCATCCAGTGGATGCGATGGAGGAATTGTACCCATTACAGGAGAAGCATTGCTCCTTTGAATTGCTATACTAATCCTTTGTATAAAAAATGACGTTGAACGTTTATCTTCCGTAGCGCGGCCCACTCTTCTTTCAATTTCATGAATAAAAGACAGAGATTCAGGGCCAAAGACACCAAAAGTGTCGACAGCTATTGGATGGAAAAGATAATCATTTCCAAGATTCTGATATTCCTTTCTTTTTAATTTCTCGCTGGATATTGCTGCAGCACCTGCGGACTTGGAAGTATTTGCTTAATGAGACGCTGCAACTGTGTCAGCACAAGTGAAGTCCCACACCAAAGGTTTGCCACATTTCCAAGGTATCAGCGTCATACCATCAGGACGTTCACCATCATCTCGGCTAGTTCCAAGAGGTTCTAACACAGCTGGAATACCTGTCGATATCATAGAACGTTTAATGATATCTGTTTTCATGGAGGAAACCGGTAATACTTTGGGTGGACATTATTAGTTTTTCATGTTATTTCCTTCTGATAGATTTTGAAACATTTTGAAGGTTTCAATCACCCTCATATGGTTCAAGAAGTTATTCATATGAACAACAGGCCATGAGAGGTTCTCATTTCATTCATAACGTAAATAAAGGGTACCGGGGAAAACAAGCTAAGTCAATTTTTATCAAAATTGAGATAACCGCGCCATTTTATAGAGAATAAGCTGAACTTTAATCTGAGCATACACGTTTGAGCAAGAACGGAATAAGTCACGAGTTATTAAATATAAATGTTTACCTATACAGGGGGAAAACGTGTCATTAAAGGCTCCTGTCCTTTAATGACAATTGACAAAACAACAAACCACACAATATTGAAAGTTTTCCGTTAAAACAATGATACAACAAGATTTAACACCGCCCCGAAAGCCAACTATTGTTGGTAACAAAACACAATCATGGTAAAACCAAGACTCAAATGTTTTTGATGTTTTCACTGCATTTTACTGAAGATGCCCCCGAACGAGGGCGAAACGTCTAAAAAATTTGATTTTTTTTTCTCGTTTTCATACAATCGAATCTGAAACCCAAGAAAACTCAAAATATATATATATATATATATATATATATATATATATATATATATATATATATATATATATATATATATATATATATATATATATATAAACAGGGTGTCCCAAACTCGATGGCCTTTCAGACGTTTCTGGAGAACGGGATACAGACTATTTTGGAAATTTGGTTGCCATTGCCGCTTATATTGAAAAGTAGCGACAACTTTGATATTTTCAATGAGACACCCTGTATATCATTGCATTTTTTGCTCTGCTATTGCTCTACAATCATTTTTGTAACATACTTCCCTATACCTTCCTCAAGCGGTTTTCGAGAAATTCATTAATTTCCTTATTTTTTGTGCAAAACATAGCTTCAATTGAATGTTTATTACTGCGGTATTTGGACTCATACAAAGCTGAAATTTTGGGTGTAGTTCACCAATGTTCTGTGCATTAGTTATATCTAAGGAAATCCGTTCTACATTATACAGGGTCGTTCAAAATTGGTGATTTTTCCGATAGATACCAAAACGATGGAAAGTAATTTTTTTAAATGGAACACTTTGTATATTATCAGAAATACTGAAAGAAAATAAAAGATCCTTCCAAATGAATGATTATGTTACTTTACCCAAACAGTCAGGTTTACGAAATAAAAGCAAGTTTCTATATTACTCGGATTATTTTGCCATATTTTTCATTAAATGTCATGTCATTATGAAAATTCAACAATCAGTGCATCAATAATGAAACGTTTGAACGTTCATTAACAAAAATTTTATCTGATAAAAATCAAAATGGAAGGCAATAACTATTCAAACGTTTTGATGAAATTGTTTATCTTCATGGTCAATGTGATCAAATTATAGCGAGAACATGCATAAGGTTCTGTAGTGTATTGAAGTGTATGAATGATAATATGGACGAACTGATTGTACAAAGAATGATTAATATACAAGGTATTCCAAACTCGATGGCCCATTGGACGTTTCTGGAGATCTGAAATATAAATACTCGACATTTTGTATCCCACGATAAGAGGCTGCGATCTAGTTCTTTGAAATATTTTCACGGTTACCGCATGTACTTGTAACTAATACAAAATTTCGAATTTCAAATAGAACACCCAGTATTTCATTATCTAAGGAAAATTTGGAAATAGATATATAGTCATACTCGAAAAAAGTCAGATTAGGGAGTAGAATCTGAAACTGAAATGATATATACAAGATGATCCGAGAAATAATTACTAATTGATATTTTCTCGAGTATGGCTTATACCTATCTCCAAATTTTCCAGAGATATTTTTTCGATTAATCTTTGCTTAACTCAAAGTTTTGATGCTTGTGATATTTTCAAGTTCAGAAGGTAATTGATTGAAGAGTTTGGGTCCAATATAGATGACAATCCTTTGATTATGTTGGAGTCTAGCAAAATGTACTTCATTATCCTGATTTGCGTTGCGTCGTGTATTATGTAGGTATGTTGCAGAATTCAATGATTTACTGGCAACCCACAGGAGCCATTGGTAGGTATAAGGTTTTTCCACAGTGAACACATTTGCTTCTTCGTACAGCATTGCAGCAGAAAAACTTTTCTTTTTCTTCAAAATAATTTTCAGTACGGTTTTCAAATTCCACAGTATCGAAGAGCACCGATTATCACAACGACATGGAATCGGAAAATTACGAAAAATGGTTGCGAGAAAAATTAATACCCAATTTACTCCTCAGATGAGAAGCAGTCTTATCATAATGTACACGTGAATAAAGCCCCTTCATCCAATTCCGTGAAGGCGCAAATGATGCAATGGCTTTCTGACAACAATATACATATTTTGCCAACTATGTACAATCCTCAACTTCACGAATCAATCAATGTTCACAAAACGCAACATATTACCTACAAATTCGATCAAATGTTAGAAGAACATGCGGTTTTACCGCTGCCTCTATATCACCCGGATTTAAATCCAATCGATACAAAATTGGAATAGCAAACAGTATATTTTAACTCGATTATGCCGAAACTCGGACAGAAAATTATTATGCACAAGTGACTCCAGAAACTTGGAAATAGAGCTGTGATCATGTGATTCAAACTGAAAATGGACATTCGAAAAAAAAGAGAGCGCATACTTGACATTATGTTTCTCACCTGTTCTTCTCATCCTCTTCTCAGTCAATTTCTCGGTTGCGATGTCACCTATCATGAATGTCAACTAAATATTTTCATTCGAGAACCCTATTAGGAATCGACAATTTTTTTGACTATCCTGTACTTCTGAAAGCCTCTTGTATGTGCATTTGATGTTTCATCACGTTACAGTTTCCTCAGTCTTTGATCTCTTCTATAGCAATATCTCTCAAATTGGTCGGTATAAGAGAAAATTAAGAGACTAAATGAATTCCTCAAAGCCAGCATCAAAGGAAGAGGACCTAATCTATTAATTGGATACTGATGTGAACTGGAGACGGACGTGGTGGTGTATAATGATTCCTAAGATATTAATTGCTCTTGGTAATAGGCGTTCATTCGAGGGCTATTAGAGCTTGTTTCTGGATTTTCAGATATTGGACGAGTAAACTTTGTCAAATAGACTCGTGAATACTATTAACAGAACTATTTTTACAAGCTTTTATTTAGTCTCACTTGTTAGTTGGCTCATTCGTTCGTTTGTTAGTATGGGTCAAATTTTGCAAGTGAATTTTGACCGACTTCTTGTTGTCCGATTGATAGTTGGAGAATAAAACAAAATGACGGCTCCAAAATGGCGGAAGAAATTTCTAGTAATGGTCCAGTTTAAGGTTTTTGGGGTCGGAGATTATTAATTTTCTGTCAAAATTAATAAATTCAAGATGGCGGACGAGTTTTGTGATTATGGTCCGATTTGATTCAAAATTGGTATGTGGGAATTTTTGGGGTCGGAGATTATGTTTTTTTTTTCAAAATTCATGAATTCAAGATGACGGCCCCAATATGGAAGACGAGTTTTGTGATTATGGTCCAATTCGATTCAAAATTGGTAGGCGGGGGTCTTTGGGGTCGAAGATTATGAATTTTTTGTCAAAATCAATGAATTCAAGATGAGACTTCGGGATGGAGGACGAATTTTGTGCTTATGGTCAGATTCTATTCAAAATTGGGGTGTGGGAGATTTTGGGGTCGGATATCATGATTTCTTTCAGCTCAAAACTTACAGGGGCGAGACCTTGTAATAACGATGCTCTATTAGAAATGAAGAGATTGTGGCGAACTATCTAAAACGCAGAAAATAAAATAACTAATAAAAAAACTCTATTAAGACAAGCTTTCATTCAAGCCTCGTACTAAAACGTATAAAATAAGTTTGAGTCATCGCCGACAATGATTTTATTATTTTTTGTTGAATTATTTGGTTTCAAAATTTCCTGAATGATGTTTAGGAGCGATTACTGTTTTTTTTTTAAATAAACTATTTTTACAATCATTTATTTACTTTCACCTGTCCCGATGGGTATAATCAAATCTTATTTGCTGTTGTCCATGATTCCGGTGACAATGCATTATGGAATTTTTGTCAGAGAAAAAACACAATGGCGGCTCCAAGATGGCGAATGAGATTTATGTTTATAGCTCGATTCGATTCAAAATAGGTATATGGGGGTTTTTGTGGTCGAAGATTATGATTTTTTGTCAAAATTCCTAAAATCAATATAGCGGCTCCAAGATGGGCGACAATCTCTGTGATTATAGTCCGATTCTATTCAAAATTGGTATGTGGAGGTTTTCGGGGTCGAGGATTATGAATTTTTTGTCAAAATGTATAAATTCGAGATGAAGAAATCAAAATCATTAGCTCATTTTCAGTTATACAAAGACATGCGAAATTACACAAATCAGGCAGTCAAGAGAGAAAACAGAGCTTGTTTCGCTTCTGAATTCAGTAAGAAGGATAAGGAACAGTTTTGGAAAACGTTAAAATCTGATAATTTATCACCCGATAAAAAACGTGATATTCCAGACGATTTGAAAAATTCAAATGAGCTCAACAATTTCTTCATTAATTCCATTCCTTTTCAGGAGCCGCCCGTAGAACTCATTTCTTTTTATAGGGAAAATAAGCTGATAGACCATGATTTCAAATTCCATGGAGTAAATGATATGTTCATATTCAAAACTATTTCTAATATTAAATCAAATACAATGGGTAGTGATTTTTTGAACATAAAACTAATGAAAATGTGCTGTCCACATATTATTAACACATATTGTCAACTTTTGCCTCATGAATGAGATTTTTCCATCTGTATGGAAGAGGGCACTTGTGAAGGTGTTGCCTCAAAAAACGAATCCATTAAGTTACAAAGATCTACGTGCTATGAGCATATTACCAAGCTACTTGAAAGAGCCATTGAGGAACAACTGAAAGAACATATTAACCATTTCTCCATACTTCCGAATACCCAATCTGGATTTCGTAAAGGTTACAGCTGCACAACTGCCCTGTTGCATATAGTTGATGATATTATAAGATCCAGTACCTTGGGCGAGAACACTATACTAGTTTTTCTAGACTTCAGTAGAGCCTTCGATACAATCAATTGCAATTCAATGTTGTCAATATTGGGTTACTTTGGAATATCTAACAGTGCAGTATCTTTAATCAGATCATTTCTCAATGACCGTCAACAAATTGTCTCTATCGATGGAAATCACTCACAATATTCAAATCTACGCTGTGGAGTGCCCCAAGGTTTTATTTTGGGACCCTTGCTATTCGCCATTTATACTTCGCAGCTTATGAAATGCCTTCAGTTTTGTAATATCCATCTGTATGCAGACGATACACAAGTGTATTATAGTTTTTCCTCGGACATGGTGGAGGATGCTTGTAGTAGAATAAATAGTGATTTGAACTCATTTGTGGTGAAAGCATCTGATCATTGTCTGATGATGAACAATAGTAAATCTAAAGTCATTGTTTTTGGTCCCAAGAATACAAGCAATACTGTTTGATTCCAAACTAATATAAAGATAAATGATGAGCAACTGGAGGTAGTACATGAAGCAAAGAGCTTAGGGGTAATTTTAGATGAAGACTTGAGATTTAAAAAGCATGTAGCTCGATTTGTCAATCGTGCATATTATTCACTTAAAGTTATTTATGGCAACAAGTATTTTTTTACCACCAAAAGTGAGGTCAACATCATGTGAAGCCTTGGTCCTATCTGTTTTCAATAATGCTGATGTATTGTATGGCCCATGTTCAACCGTTCAGTTCAAACAAAAAATCCAAAAGGTTCAGAACTCGTGCCTACGATTTATTTTTGGTATCCGAAAGAGAGAGAGAATATCTCACAAATTGAAAGCTATCGTATGGTTAGACATGGAAAATAGGAGAAAACAATATTCCACAAAATAATCATGGAAAAAACCCTCCTTACCTGCATGAAAAGATTTCTTTTAGAACTGACGTGCATAATCTTAATATAAGGCTCAAAGGCCGACTTACCCCACCACTATTTCGTTTGGAGATTTTTCGGAGATGTTTCACGTACCAGATATATGCATTGTATAACGGCATTCCTGATTCAATCGAACAGAAGAATCTATATCGGTTCAAAAATGATTTCACTGAATTTATTTTGCGCTGCGGTAACTGATTCTGACATTCAAACCACCTATCTCATCTCATCCCTATGTTAAGATCACCCCTAATCATAACTATAGCGATTATATTGTTCATTTTTTTCAAATTTAGTTACCAATTGGAAATAAATGATAACCTTTATATTCTCAAGAGTAGCATCAAGCGATATGTTCGACGTTGAGTGGAAGAGCAATTTCCATGGTGATTCGTCACTATTGAAATTGAACTCCGCTTTTAATTTTCTTCCAAACATAAATATTCTATATATTTTATTTTTATTCAAATGACTGTACCGTTGAAAAGGAAGAAAATAATGAAGAAGATATCATTATTATTATTATATAGAGGTTTCAACTTAATGTCATTAAAATACATGTGAACACAAAAGTAGCTATCATTTTTGCAACCAGGGCAATGTCTATAAGTTCATCCATCTGAAATCAGGTATAAGTTATGAACTCCACGCTGTCATGTGACAGTAATGTTCTGTATAACAAATATCGATTAACCTAGGAGTGGAAAAGCCCATTGTTAGACATGGAGGAGTTTCTCTTGCCGATATCGAACACTGCCAGAGATTGTAATTATAATTACTGGTCGTAACTTACACATAACCACCGCATTCTAACGAAGTAACCCCCCTGTTCCCACAGCGCCACGAACTGGGGATTCGGGGGAAACGAGGAATTGTAGTTCAACTATGTTTCCATTATGTGTCGGATTCGAGTTTCTGACCCATTGTGAAATTTCAATGAGTATTTGAGCTATGCCTTAGCTAGGTGATTTATCGTTGGAGTGGAACTTCATTTCGAGAAAGAAATCGAACGATTCTACTAGATCAGAATGGATCTTCGACTGGATCTACTCATTCGACACTTGCATGAAAAACAAACACTTTTATCTGCTTTGATGTCATTCTCAGAATGTATTTCATTGTTTCCCATGATAGTATAATGCTATAGCTGATTTAAGGTGATCAATACACTGAATAATCAAGAACGACTTAAATGATCATTATATTGAAAGAAATTTCAACTGGGTGACATCTTTGGCTACAAAAAATACAGTGAGTATGAAAAAAATCAAACTGATCTAAATACCTTCGACTGGACAATGTTCTATGATTTGCAAGATTCACAACGAGCCACAAATTGCTTTATTCGAACACTCCAAATAACCATTGAAATAATTAATAAAAACACTTTTTTGGAGACAAGCTTCCATTCAAATGAACTGAATAGTAAAAACAATGGCTTTGGATGTGTGACGTAGGTTATGCCGTGAGTTATAGATTCAAGAGTTTGTCGCGCAATGTTTTCAGTTCGGAAACAAAAGCGACAAGCTTTCGAATCTATAACTCACGAAATAACCTACGTCATACATCAAAAGCAATATTTTTTAACTTTTCAGTGCATTTGAATAAAAGCATGTCTTTAATTTTTTTTTATTAATTACTTTATTTTGTACTTTTTAGTATTAAGTTCGCCTTAATCTATGCATTTTTGTTGAAGCATCGTTATTATGAGGCGTTTTTCCTGTTCTGAGCTATCTAGTCCTTCAATGAGAAGACCATCTGAAGATGAACTCATCCGCCATCTTGCAGTTGTCATCTTCAATTTATGAATTTTATCTTAAAATCAATAACCTCCGACTGAATTCATAATTTCCGACCCCAAAAACCCCAACATACCAATTTTGAATCGAATCGGGCCATAGTTGAAAAACTAGTCCGCCATCTTGAATTTGTGAAGTTTGATAGAAAATTCATAATCTCCGAACCCGAAAACCCCCACATACTAATTTTGGATAGAATCGGACCATAACACAGGGATCATTTGCTATCTTGGAGCCGCCATTTTGATTTTATGAATTTTGGAGAAAAATTCATAATCTTCAACCTCAAACACCACCACAAACCCATTTTGAATAGAATTGGACCATAAAGACAGAAATCATCGGCCATCTTGGAGTCGCCTTTCTGGTTTCATGAATTTTTGAGAAAAATTCATAATCCTCGACTCTGAAAACCCCACATTCCAATTTTGGATCGAATCGGACCATAAACCTAAATCTCGTCCGACATCTTGGAACGCCATTTTGTTTTTTCCTCTAAAAAATGTTCCAAGGTCCGCCATTTCAATTCCATAAATTCTGATAAAAAAACCATAATCTGTGACTTCGAAAACCCACACATACAAATTTTGAATAGAATCGGACTATAATCACAGAACTCCTTCGCCATATTGGAGCCGCCATCTTGAATTTATGAATTTTTACAAAAAATTCATAATCTCTGACCCTATTGAAATTAACGTCACTATAATTGATAAAAATATAAAAACAAGTAGAATAATATCAAATATAGAAACATGTACAGAGTCAAATGTTTAGCATCTATAAATGATGATGCTCACAATGATGATAAAATGCAAGTAGGTGAAATGAAACTTTGAGAAGGTACGTAAGATAAAAATTATAAAACTTCAATTGAATGAATCTCCATAGGATTCCTCCGTAGAGTAATAGGCCTTCGCAACTAAAAGATTTTCACTTCTTTTCTGAATTTAGGCTCACTGTGTGATTCTTTTATTGCAATAGGAAGGTGATTGTACAATTTTCTGCTGTTATGAATCAGTGAGTTCTGAGCTAGAATTGACTTAGGGGTAGGGTGTGATAAACATGTATTGTGTATTGATGAGGTATTCATTTCATTTTGAAATTTCTTGTGTATTAGGCACGCTGTTTCTGAAATGAAAAGGCATGCAAGTGTTGGAATATTTTGATGTATAAATAGTGGTTGACAGTATTCACGATGTTTGGCTTTGCATGCATATTTGATGGCCATTTTCTGTAGAATGAAGACCTTTTTGAATAGATACTGAACACACGCCCTAGAAGCAGATGCCATAACGGAGATGAAACTCCACAATGAGAAATAAACCGTTCTTGCATTAACATTGGATGTAATGCGTACCTCGTAACAGCCTGAGGCGAATTGCTTGCATAAGTTCCTGACATGACTTTCAAAACCTAGTTTTTTATCAATGTGTAACCCCAAAAGCTTATTTTCTGTAATATTGGTAATTATTTATTCTCTACTCCCCAAATGTATTTCCTCAATGTCACACTTAAATGAGACAATGTATTTTTTTTTTCATTGAGTGATAGGAGATTAGCGTCACACAATTCCTTCGCCCTTTTGATATCAGCATTGCTTTGGTGAGACAGATTAGTGGTTGATTTGTTGTGCCATAGAATTGTGGTGTCATCCGCGAACATAGTTAATTCACACTGTATGTCTAGGTGATTCAAATCATTGACATAAAGCAAGAATAAGATCGGATCAAGAACGGAGCCTTGTGGATCACCAGAGTTAATGACACATATTGTGGATTCAGTCATATTGAGTAGCACACTTTGGCGACGTTCGGATGGGTAAGATTTCAACTAAGATTTCATGGTATTTCATTGATCACACAGTCAAAAGCCTTTGAGAAGTCACAAAACACTGCCGCTGCTACCTCCCGATTATTTAGATTAAGGTAAAGGTTATCCAGAAAGGCATGTGTGCTTTTTGATGGTTGGAAGCAAACTGATTGTCGCTCAATATGTTGTGTTAATTAAGAGAGGATGTAATTATAGTTTTCACTAGTTTCTCAATTATTTTTGATAGGGTGGGTAGCAGGGAAATCAGTCTGTAGTTGGCAAGCAGATCATGATCTCATTTTTCGTATATTGAGAAGACTATGGCAATTTTCAAACATAAAGTAAATTGTCTTAATGTAATACTTATAGACGATCGAGTGCCAGAAATGAATCAGGCAAAATTGAAGTATGAGAAACATTTATTATAAAAATATGTTGCAGGACAGAGTTCGAGCTACATATCAATTACAGAAGCGCAGTCAGATGTTCAACGTGTCTAGTGTTGGCCACTACATATCCACGTTCATGTCAGGTGACCACAACGAGGTTGGAATCTGGCAATATAAGATTCAGGAACGTAGATCGGAACGTAGCGGATCGTAGTGTTAGTTCTTACTAATTGTAAATATATATTATTAAAATGTTACTTTCTCAAATAGATAATTGTCCCTTAAATTTGATGGGTACAATTGTACCCAAAATGACCGGGTGTTATTTTTATTTTCAGGGTAAAATGCGTCCAAAAAGAGGTTTAACGGAGAAGGAGTTGCTAGAGGAGTTAGAAAGAGGGCTGTCTGACATAGAAGGAGTTTCTAGTGATGACAGTTACAACGAAGAAGAGACACAAGTGAGGCAGAGAATTGGAAAAATGATAGATGATGTCTCAGAACATCTAAACGAGGGGGATAATGACAAAGAAATAGAGAATGATGGCGAAGAACAGGGTGAAGGAAAATGTAACTATGATGACTTCATCACTTTGAAAAAAAAACGTAAAGTGGTTACAGAATGTGCAATATGTAACAAGAAATTTACCCACCAAAATATCTCGGAATTCCGATGAAAACTATCATGAGGAATATCCAGTAACAAATTTTTTGAGATATGTTCCCGAAAGTTTATTCGAAGATTTAGTTCAATACACAAATATGTACGCTTTACAAACAGGAACTGGGAAATTTGTACCATGTAACCTGCAAGAAATGAAAGCTTCTGTCGGCCTCAGTATTCTAACAGAATGTCTAAAATTTTCAAGACTGCGTATGTATTGGAACAAATCGTTGAAAGTTGATATTTTTACAGGGACTTGATCATTTTTTCAAACTTCAAACATACATTGTGTTAACAATTTGGAACCCAGACACGGCAAAAACAAACTGTGGAAAGTACGACCAATTTTTCAATCCGTCCTAGAGAGATGTAGAGAACTGCAGGTAGAAACTAATGTCTGCATAGATGAACAGATCATGCCCTCCAAAGGGAGATTGTTGATAAAACAATACATCGAAAACAAGCCCCATCCATGAGGAGTGAAGCACTATTTATTAGGTGGTGAAAGTGGACTGACTTACAATTTTCCAATCTATTAAGGTGGTACCACGAAAATAGAGCCTTCCCATTTGAAATATGGACAGGGTGCAGCCGTCGTATTACAATTATCAAAAGAACTCGAACCTAATAAGCATAAGTTATAGTGACAATCATTTAACGAGCTATTATCTTCTACACATTCTCAATCAAAAATCAATATTTCCTGCTGGCACTGCTAGGCTCAATAGGTTTTCTAAACCACTACCAACTGATGTTGCGGATTTTTTTAAAAAAGAAAGAGGATCTACGGAACAGATTATCTCTACAGATGGGATTGTAGTAACCAGATGGTTAGATAACAAGCCAGTGGTGATGGTACCCAACTTCGTTGGGGTTGGGACAGAAAACTTCGTGAAACGCTGGGATAGAAGAACGAAATCGTTCATTGACGTAAATCGACCCGAAGTTATACAAAAGTATGATAGGTCCATGGGTGGCATAGATGAAACAGATGCTCTTATCGCTTTCTACAAAACAAAAGTCGCTGTAGAAAGTGGACTGTTCGACTAATATTTCATGCAGTTGGTATGGCACTAACAAACTCCTGGTTGGAGTATAAACGAGACGTGCATACTCTAGGAATTCCTCAAGAAGATGGCATGGACCTCTTACACTTTACGATGAAAGTTGGCGAATCTCTCGTAAAAGTCTACTCTCATAACAAGCGAAAACGGGAAAGACCTTCAAGCGGTACATCTAGTCAGGTAGTTGCAGCAAAACGTCAAAACATCTCTTACTGAGGTGCAATATGATAATATAGGACATTTTCCAGAGCACCCAGAGTTAACTCTACCTTTAAGTTGCAAAAACCCTGGTCGTGGAGGCAAGTCAAGATGGAAATGTCAGAACTGCAATGTTCATATGTGCTTCCAAAAGGACAAAAATTGCTTTCTTACGTTTCATCAGCGATAATTTTTTAGATATAGTAATTATGTTTGAGTACTTCTGGGTACAACTGTGCCCACAATAAATTTTTTTACATATAAATGCTATATTTTTTTATGACAAAAATGTATCATTTGAACTTATTTGAGTACGTTTCAAGAAGAAATTAATTTTTCTCGTGCTGAAAAAAAAATTGGTACTGAAATGGTTAAACAAAGCTGGCTGTTTTTCGAATTCTAGATCAGCATTTTCAGTTCTCCTACCAAGCAATGAAAAACTTCTTCGTGAGTGAATAACGAATCCAAGTTGAATTTAATGATATTCAGTGGAACATCTTATATTGTACAGAAAAGCTTCGCCATTCAAAATTATTTCTTCAAATCTCAAGCCCTGTTTGAGTGACCTTACAGAAGGAATATTTCATGCCCTACTTGCGCAGAATTGGAGTAAGAAATTTCGTGAAAGGCCTCGAGCGGCAGGAAACTTGGTTATATGGGCAAATGCAAGGGAGTTATTAGCTTTGACTCGACTTCCAAGATATACACCCTCGAGTGCGGTCTTTGTGTATTTCGATGTCTGTTTGTTCTGTCATGTTTAGACCGAGATCAATAATGACCTTGTCATTTGCAGAGCGCTCCGAGAGACAGAGCATTTCTTGAATTTTAATAAATCTCTCGGAGTGTTGGTGTTTGTGGAAAGTATTAACGGAGGGGTGGAATTCCGAGAAATTGGATTAGAGTTGGAAATGAAGAGTTGTTGACGAATCTGACGGGGGTGAGACCCGTGTCGAGTGGGGCTGATGATTATTAATTGGCGGGATTTCGATGTCGTTTCGCTGAAAATCATTCTTTTGATCCCGACCGTGCTCCCATGTTTCGACACCCTCGATTTTTGTTTCTGATATTCAGAAAATTCTAAAGATGATTTGGTAGGAGATCCAGAGTATACGGTACGATAAATTTTGAAGTTTGTTGAGAAATAATGCAAAGTTTTTGAATAAATAACAGATTTTGAATAAAATAAAATATCAAATATTCCAAATTGATCAAATTTCTATGTCCAGGTTCACTTTAGCCTAAGCTAGACTGTGTTCCGAAACACAAAGCGGTATTTGATCTTTTTGAAATATATTAAACTAATGTTATAAAAATTAAGTACTAGTAAAATAATATAAAGTTACTCAAGGTAATATAAAGTACGTGAGAGAGAATTTACATAAATGTACCAATAACAGTGGTCACATACTGATAAATTAGTTAACTACACATTTATAAATACATATACACTTCACTCACGAATGTAGAGTAAAACATGTACACACACAATAATAATAACAATAATATTTATAGTATTTATAGCTAGATTAAGTGTTTCTATCATAATGAGAAATTAAGACTTTCAGAAATACTATAGACACAAAACAACTATGGAACATAGTAAATGAAATGAGCAACTTATTATTATTAGGTATTTATGTTACCGTGGTTCAGGCTATGTTTCTTTTACAATTTTTCTATACTTTTTACTATTTTGGAATCTTGTACCATGTTCTAGTCAACGCATATGTCTCAAAAACTCAGCATTGAAGTATCTCTATTATCACAAGTAAGTTACCAACAATACATCCAATTTGCACAACCAATAAAAATAATAAAGAAATCAAAATTTATTAAAAAACTTTGGATCTCAAGTAGACAATATGGTATCCAAGTTTGAACATCCTGTATGGTGAATCATATCAGAAGGAAACTCAACAGCAAGATGCCAGCAACAATTTTGATGAAAATAGTAAAATAAAAAATTTTGAAAACAGAGAAGTGTCGAATATAAATTTTAACAACCTTTTTACATATAATGTAAGATCTAGAACTATATATTGTGAATAAAATCATTAGAATAATTCAGAAGATCAAAAAGTGATACAGAAAGTGCGAAAAAACTTTAAATTCGGGAAAATAAACAAAAAGTGTGGGTTGCCTAGAGGAAAGATAACAAGCTCAGAAGAGATGAAAAAGGATGTAAAAAACTAAATCATTTACCAATTTTGAAGAACAATTCATCATTAAACACAAAAAAAAACAAGCAAAACTATCCTTGAATGTTATAAGACGATACAGACAAGAGTGGTAAAATAAACTGGCAAGAAAAAACCACTCACTTCATAAAGACAATAAAAGTCCTGTCCGTGACGTTGCTAGTAACAAAAGGAAGCCTTCTGCAGTGGAGTTGCATTCTTATATGTATCAAAATCACGTTAGATATCGCAGGTTAGGTCATTTCAAGGATTTATTCAAATGAAACAATAACTATTTAACGATTTTCTGAATTCTTTCTTTATCTTTTGAGCACCTAATCCCAAATCTTTCCATAAAATTGCACTTCTGACGTCAAGCAGAGCAACAAGTTGGCATTACAGAATCCTACTTTGAGAACGGAGATGCGTCATACTACATAGGCGTACCGACTGAGCTGGGACAAGGTAAAAGAGTATTTAAAAAGGGTGAGAACAATATAGCCGGAGTTTCATTACTGTTATGATAGGTATTTACTTTTCAAAATTATGAAATGAAAGAAAAAATCAATTAATGGCATTTATCATAACAAATATTTAATTATGATGATTAGTTGTTATTAAAAAAATAAAATAAGTAACAATAACAATATTATTTTATAATAACTATTAGCCCATCATAATATATATATATATATATATATATATATATATATATATATATATATAAATAAACTGAAAATTGGTATATATATATATATATATATATATATATATATATATATATATATATATATATATATATATATATATATATATAAATGAATGGATGTTTTTATATACATACGAGATTGAAAAACTCCGACACTGTTGGTCCGATCACCATGCAAGTTGGCACATCTATGTGGATGGATACATTTTTTATATTATATTATATTATATTTATTCATTCACGAGCGGAAGCTCATTAAATTGAACATTTTCAGAGAACTCTAATATCACATATAAGTATAAGTAAATATAGCGAAGAACATGTAAGGTATAAGTTCAAATTCCACATGAAAATCAATAAAATATGAATCGCAATTTAAAATAAAGCTAAAAAAATTATAAAATAATCTAATGAAATATCACAGTTTTCAAAGAATAACTGTACTGTCTGGGGTCCACAATTAGTTCAGTTGCCCTGGTGATGAAAAGGTTTCCGGCTGAGTTGGTTCTGTACAGAGGGATGTGAAAGGAGTTATTTAGGCGTATCTGTCTTGATGGAATATGTGAGCAAATGTTCTCTGTAAGCTGTGGACATGTAAGCTGTGGACATGTAAGCTGTGGACATGTAAGCTGTGGACATATAATTTTCAAGATTACATAGCATTTTCAGATATCTTTCTTTGCGCCGAGAGCACAAGCTTTTAATATTCAGATCCCTTTCAAGGTCCTTATAGCTATAAACAGTATACCGCTTTTTGGAGGCAATGTATCTCAAGAAGGCATGTTGATATTTTTCAGTTTTCGTATGTGAATGAGATCATACTTAAGCAGCACATTTGAGCTGTTGAATTCGGCAGGAGTTCGGTCAGTGTTTTGAGGAAAACCAAAGATTTTAAATAGTCGACGTTTCGAAAGTTTTATTGCTTCATCTTCAGGACTCTAAATTGAAAATAAATATAAAACATATTAACAAAATCATACATGTTAAAATTGAGTCATGAAAAGGTTTCAGAATAAATATAAAATCGTAGGGCAAGGGTAAAAGTTGAAGCAGCCAGGACTGAGCAATGTAATGCAGGTACATAAAACGTTAAGTTAAGATAAGGGAACAACACATCAACGAAATATGAACACAATGATGAAAGAAATCCTAATTACAGTGTAATGATACTTTCATTTAAACGTGGTTTTCCTTGTTAACATATGAATATAAATTGGACATAATTTGTAGATACAAGCACAGATTGATACACACATGAAGTTGAACGAGATGAGGTCGGACTAATGCGCAGTACAGTGATATTGTGTTGAAAACTTGAAAACATCTTTTGGTGAAACCAAGAATTTTGAGCGCTTTGGATGTAATTGTTGATATACAGTGTTCGTCATAAAGTTGACTACATGTAGAAAAAAAATTTTTATTGAAATTTCTGAAAAACTCCAATTGCGGTTTGTTTCTGTATGTCAAACAACAAAAAAATCCGTCGCGACTTATATCACGTGACCTCAGATTTGGCAAGAAATAAAAAAAAAGTAGTTTTGGTGCCAAAAAATGGATCACTTTGATTCGAAAAATGTTATTGAGAAAATGTGTTTGGAATCCCACAAGGACCCCATGTACCAATTTTGCAAAAAACAAAAATACCATTTTATTCCTCTGCCCTTACAAAGAAACATTATACATTCTTGTTTCATCTGGAAATAGCTTAAATAACCCAAATCATATGAGTTTGGGTCAGAACTAGTCAAATATTTGTGGAATAGACATTATGCGGGAGAATAATTATGAAAACACGATTTAGTCTTCTCACTAGGTGTAGTCATGCCCTGTATATTGATGCACATGAGCTTATTCAATATTCTCAACCCGTAAATAAAATTTAAACCAACCAATATTTGTAATTAAAACTCAATAATACATTATTTACCCTTGTTAATTCAATATTGGTTAGTAAATTCAAACTTCAATGACTTAGCTATATTTTTAAATTTTTTAAGGCGGCTTTGGAAAAAGATCTACTTTTGTTGTAACGATAACAAATGTCACAATAACTTGTTGACAATTTCGTTGGAGTGAAAAATAGAAATAGAATTGATAGATAGATAGATAGATAGTTTATTGATCCAAATGCGAGCTCATAAAGCTATAGGACAAGTCAAAACAAAGTACATGTATAAATAAAGTTATTCATAAAATACAATACATAGTTGGATATAGATAAAATGAGACACACATCAACGATATCAACTCACAAAATCGATAAAAATAAATAAAAGTAAAAATTTATAAATAAAAAAAAAAAAAACATTAAAATATTCAAAATATTCATCAAGGTTGTATGGAGTAATGCCCAATAAAAATGCTTTGATTTTTTTTCTGAAAATATGCGTCTGTTCTATTACTTTCAGCTCATTTGGAAGTACATTGTATAATCTCAGTCCTATCACGTTCAGTGATTTTTGAGAAATGGTGAGATGTGAGGTTGGTAAATGAAAGTCGTTTTTTTTTCTAGTATTATAATTGTGATATTGGTTGTTTGTGGGAAACGTTTTTTTATTCGTGTGAATATATGTTATGACTTCTAAGATAAAAAGACCAGGGAGTGGTAGAATTCCAAGTTTCTTAAAAAGATCTCGACATAACGTCTGCTGGGAGACGTTTGCAAGGCAACGTATTATTCGCTTTTGTGCTATGAATACGTCTTTCGCTGCTGGGGAGCTCCCCCATATTGTGATTGCGTAGCAAATTCTTGATTGTACCTGGGCGTGATAAAATAGGAGCAAACTAGGTTTGTCCAAAACGCGTTTGAGGATTCTAATTTGGTAGCATTTGGAGTGTAGAGAGCTAGTCAGATTATTGCAATGTGATTTAAAGCTAAGATCGTTGTCGATTATTATACCTAAGAATTTGGAGGATGTACTATGTTCAAGAGGTGTGCCGCAGATGTTCAGGTCCAGGGGAAGGTGGATTGGTGTTTTGCCTGGTATGAAAAGTAGTAAAACTTGTTTTTGAGGTATTGAGAAACAGAGAGTTGTTGCTCAGCCAACTATGTAGGGCATCAGTTGTGTTGTTTATTTTATTTTGGAGTTCTACTGCGGATTTATCACAGAAAAGCAGGGTAGCATCATCAGCATACAAACAGGTGAAGGCTCTTGGCAGAACAGTTGGCAGTTCATTTATATAAATTATAAAGAGTATAGGTGCTAGGTCGGACCCTTGGGGAACACCAATGTTATTTTGTTGTGGATTTGAGAATTGCTATATAGCGAAAATTATCATAGCACAAGAGGAGTAGCTGAAATTTTCAATGGAAGGCATCCAGACCAAAATTTACATTTCACTACGGTGGCAAAGATATTGCAAAAATTTAAGGAAACTGGTTCGGTTGAAAACAAATATAAGTGTGTTCACTTTGAGCCTGTTGTAAATAATGAAAATAATGTAAACAATGTTTTACTGACAGTCACTGAGACACCAAGAGTTTCGACGAAAATTATGGCAGAAGAGGCGGAAATATCTCAAACCTCTGTTAGACGAATTTTAAAGCAAAATCACTGTCTCCCATACCAACGAAAATTTGTGATAGTACTGCGACACAGGGATAATGACGCTCGATTTTATTTTTGTGCATGGTTCCAGAGAATGTTACAAGACAATCGTGATTTCTCAAAAAATGTGATATTTTCTGACGAAGCAACTTTTACTTCAAACGGTGTCGTTAGTTCTCAAAATCGTAGATGGTGGGCTGATCATAATCTTCATTCTATTATTGAAGCCAAGGACCAATATAGTTCCAAAGTGAATGTATGGTCTGGAATTTCAAATAAGCGAATTGTAGGTCTCTTCTTTTTTAGACAGAATTTAAATAATAATAATAATAATGTTTATTGACATAAATAAAAAAATGTTTACACTCAGGTGAAATGCAATAAACACGGTTGAGTCACAGAAGTGTATAACAACTATGAGTTGTTATACTACTTGTGCGTGACTATATATGCTACTACACATTAAAATATTATTACAGAAAAAATGATGAAGGTTATTGTTAGTTGAGGAATATCATAATATATAAATTATCAAAATAAATATATGTAAATGAACTAACAATATAGATTACAGTTAAATAGGATGATTATTGAATAAAAAAATATCTAAAAATATATATATAAATGTAATAAAATCTCAAAAACAAAGGTAAAATTATATAAAATAATTCAACAATAAATGTAGAATTTCAGTTAAAAAACTAAGCTAAAATCATATAAAATAATCCAACAATAAATGTCAGTTAAAAATGGATATATTTATTAAAAATTCACCATGTTAAAATTGTGTTAATATACCTACATCACTAAGTTTTTGTGGGAAAAAATAATAAATACCAAACTAGCACAATTGATGAGTAACTGAGACTTATATATGACGAGATAAATATATATTATAATATATATAATATATAAAATATATTATATATATATATATATATATATATATATATATATATATATATATATATATATATATATATATATATATATATATATATATATATATATATATATATATATATATATATATATATATATATATATATATATATATATATATATATATATATATATATATATATATATATAATATATATATCATATATATATATATATATATATATATATATATATATATATATATATATATATATATATATATTCTTTTTTTTGGTATAAATGATGTTTCAATCATGAATACATTTTTGATTAACAAGTTCATGAAAAAGTGATCTCTCATTTTCCACAATCCACATTTTTACCTTTTTTTTGAATTTGGACATGTTATAGTTATTCTTCAGGTAATCCGGTACCATATTATATAACCTAGGTCCTAGGTATGTTGCATTCCGCTGACCTATGGTTTTGTTACAGCACGGTATTACGCTTTTATTTTTATTTCTTGTGTTATGACTGTAGTTTGGATGTTCTAAGATGATATTTCCTTTTTTGACATTTTTCAAAATATTCCAACAGAAGAGTTGTCTGATATCGAGAAAACTGGATTCTTTGAACAAGTTATCACTTGGGTAAGTGTGAACCTTAAGATAAATAATTTTTATTATATATTTTTGTAAGACATTCAATTTTTCCAAATAATTATCACTCACTCCACCCCATCCCACTATACCGTATTGTAATTGCGATTCAACTAATGCAAAATATAATATTCTCAAATCTGGGGTATCCAGAAAATCTCTCATATATTTGAATTTGTATAGCATTTGTATAGCGAACGGTATTTGAACTTTCTGCGAACCGAGATATCTACATTTATCGACAACCTACCATTACAAAATGGGGCCTTCTATCCTATTCATTGTACGAATGAAGTGCGGGAGTGGTTGGATAATGAGTTTGGTGAGCAGTGTCGATATTCAGGTAATCCTTGGCCTGCTAGGTCTCCAGACCCAACGCTATGTGATTTTTTTATGGGGTTACCTGAAAAGCAATATTTATGAATATTATGAGGAATTGTGCAGCACTGATTAACAGAACTTTGTTGAAAAATGTTCGCCGCAAAATGTTTTCCAGAACAATTCTATGTATGGAGCGCGAAGGTGGTCACGTAGAATATTGAAACTTTGTACATTGTTTGTTTAGTGGGTTTATTTTATTTTTCCACATCCACCTAAACAATACTAAATTCAATTAGAATTAATAATGTATTATTAAATTCTAATTACAAATATAAGTTTTTTTAAATTTTATTTCTTCATCAATAAACATGGCATGACTACACCTTGTGACAAGACTAAATGGCGCAAACTGTCTATTCCACAAATATTTGATTAGTTTCGACCCAAACTTATGTGATTTAGTTTATTAAAGCTGTTTCCAGATAGAACAAGAATGTATAATGTTTCTTGGTAAGGGTAGATAAATAAAATGGTATTTTCGTTTTTTTTTCATTCTGGTTTAAAATTGGTACATGGTCTTTGTTGGATTCCAAACACATTTTTTCGGAAAATTTTTCGATATCTTGTCAATTTGACCCATTTTTTTGAAATCGTCGCCAAATCTGAGGTTACGTGATATAAGTCGCAACGGATTTTTTTAGTTGTCAGACATGCAAACGAACCGCCATTAGAGTTTTTCAGAAATTTCAATAACAAATTTTTTACACATATGTATCCAACTTTATGACGGACACTGTATGAGTACTGTAATTGAGGTCTTAGTTCAAATTGATGCCCAAGTCCTTGTTCAACCATCAGAGTCTTCAATTTTATATGTAAACAAGATTGGAGTCCTGGAGTAGCTGCAGGATATACTGCGGTTTTGGTAGCATTTAAACCCATGCAATTTTTGGCGCACCAGTCAATTAACTTTGACAAGTCTGTCTGAAGTTTCTGACCTTCGCAGTCGTTTTTGACGATGGAAAAGAGTTTTATATCATCAGCGAATAGAAGGAACTTCGAATGGGAAAAGGATTCACCAATGTCATTGATGAATATATTGAATAATGAGAACTTGGAGGGAAGCCGGAAGGAACGTTGATTTCCCTGGACTGGAATCCACAGACTTTAACGATTTGTTTCCTGTTCGAAAGACAGCTTTCAATCCAATTCAAAAGGGAACCATTCAGGCCAAGTTGTTTGAGTTTGAATGATTAAAATAATATTTTGTGGTTTACCCTATCGAATGCCTTGGAGAAATATGTGTATACAGAATCCACTTGCCTGCCCCGATCCAAGGCACTTGAAAAAAAATATTATAAATTTAACTCTGTAGATTTGTGGGGCTGAAATTCGAATTGTAATTTGGTATCAGTGGGAAATAGGACAAATCTATTTGGAATCGTGGTTCGAAATGGAATATAGTTATTATTATTATACTGTCATTAGCCAGTTGGAGCCCATTTCAGTGACACTTTCGGTGAAATAGTCTGCCATTAGTTTTATTACCAATAACATTACCGAAATCATCTCGAGTATTACTTTTGATGGTAGTTTTCCGTTTAGAGTTGCTCATTTAATTTACTATATTCCATTTTTGTGTTAGATTGCTTTTCTGATACTTACGCTGTTTTATCGCATTGGTTGACTCATTTTTATATTTTTTTTTAATTTCCAAATTCCTTAAAAAAGCTTATTTTATATTTCCTTCGATTCAATGACACCATTAGTTAGCCGGTGACATTTTTGTAATTTTTTGATTTGATCTGTAAGTGGTTGTACATAGTTTTATATTTAGTCAGATTTCGTCTGGAAATATTCCAGTTGCAAGAATATGCAGATTCAGTAGATTAGATTGCATTCCACAATTCTTTTTCCAGAAAATAACGAGGTTAAGGTATATTTATATGTATAGATATCTCTTTGTTTTTTCGATTTTCATTGAATACAATCTAAAAAGCCTTACTGTGATGTTATTTTTTATTCAACTATAATACATAATCTTTTATTGGCGTAATTGAGATTTAATAGAAATGTGATCTGAGCAACTTTCAGTGTTACCTTGGACTCTTACAGATCTACTTACTACAGATCTATACTAAAACTCATCCGGTACGTTTCAATAGTCATCAACTATTTAATTTTCCACATCAAGCAGATATATATTTTGATCGACTTCAAAAGTGATATACGCCATTGTTAGTGCTTGCAGTTTGAGAGTCGTTTGAATCGATTTTATGCATACACATACTATTTTTTCTGAAATTGAAATCAACATTATCACAAATTAGGGAATTTTCATAAATGCATAACAATTTTTGATTACCATCTTATTGCCTACGAAATTGTTTACTTGACAATCAGAGATTCACTACTTATTTCGGTTTAATACCCACTTATCGCCAAAAAATATCTAAAATGGACAGTGATGATGATGTCCAGGTGTGCGGGATACCACCAAAGTTAGTGAAGGCCGCTGAAAATGTTATCTTAAATCCATTGCAAAATAAATCCAAGGCAAAATATGAAAATGTCATGATTGAATACTTTTCGATTCATCTACAAAAATGAAGGCATCTACGTTATGGTCAAATTACTCCATGCTGAGAGCTACACTTAGTACAAAAGAAGATATGGATATTACAAAATATTCGAAATTACGTACTTTCCTGAAACGTCAAAGTGACAACTATAAACCAAAGAAGTCAAAAGTTTTGGCAGATGAACAAATTGAAACGTTTATTACCCAAGCACCAGATTATGAATACTTAATGAATAAGATACGTTTATTATGTAAGAATTTTAAAATAACCTATATATTTATGTCGTGTTAACTTTTTAGTTAGTTGCTGGTGCATGTCGCCGTGATGAACTATATCAATTGAATTCGAATGACATAGAAGAATTTGGATCTGAGCTTTTGATTAAAATACTCGATAATAAAACGAACAAACCAAGATCATTTGTGATAAGCGAAACTATATGCCAATGTATAGAAAACATGTTGCATGTCGTCCAGATAATTTTGAAAGTTGCCACTTGATCTTCGAATACTCAAATGGGAAAGGTTGCAGGCAAGTAGTGGGAATACAGTTGGCAAAATGACTCACATTGTCGCAAAATCTTCAAATTTGCCATATGCACATGGATACACAGGACATTGTTTCCGTCGGTCCTCTGCGACAATTTTGGTTACTGCCGGGGCAGATTCAATTGCTTCAAAGAGGCATGGTGGATGGAAATGCTCAACCGTTGCCGACGGATATTTAGAGGAATCTTTCACATATAAAGTAGATATAGCAGATGAAATATTTATAGGGGGAATTGACAAAGAGAAATCTGCTAATACTATTATTATTATTGCCGAAGAAGAAAACAGCAATAACGTCATGACTATTCAGTAACATAACAGATACATTGAGAGGGGAAGTGACAAAGAGAGTGACTTTTCAGATAGAATTCAGGCTATGTTTAATAATTGTACAAACTGCAACATAACTATACATATACAAAAATAATTATAATAAACGTTCCATATGTGTAATAATATATTCAATTCATGTTCCTAATGTTAGTTGGTTCTTCAGCATGTATTTATTTAGAGTCTGAAATATATATACAAAACCAGTAGGGACCGATTTTGACGGTCTAGGCCGGCAAAAATTTTCCCGGACCGTTTTCGGGTAAGTTCGTTGCTTGGCAACGGACTAAAATACTAGATTAGCGTATTTTGGGGTCTGAAGTTGCTCCGAGAAAGTAGGCATTCTTGAGCGATTTCAGAAAAAATTATTTTATTTATGCTATGTGTATAAAAATGAAAGCACTGAAGCAGTATATTTATGTGTACTCACTTTATCTGGATAAGTTTCTCCAAATGTGATCCGATTTGATAGTTACCTGAAACACAAGACACCACATTTTAGAAAGCTCCCGAAATAACATGATATTTTTCTTGAAAGCGTATCATAATATTCAGAATTAACCTCATCTTGATAAATGCAAAAGATGGGTTATGATTCTGACTCTATGCATATATATATGGGAGCTTGTTACCTTTGTGATCTTTTTCTTGTTATTGTATCATAAGAATTATGCATAGTTAATACTTTTTGGGTAAAGTGGAATAAAATATGACTAAATAATCAAAATTTATGATTAATTAATAGGTGTGGAAATATGTCCAGTATTATATGCTGATTCCTATAACGTGGGCAACATTTTTTGGATCAATATCGATACTAGATTGTACCAAAAAATTATAGGAGGCTCCAAATTATAGCTTACGTTTTATATGTATCCTTTACTCAGTCCAAGACTCATATAAATACGCGAATGAATTATCAGAATTGATGAACATATATGATTGGTAGAAAAAGTAATATGTAGTCAATCAATATATGGTTTGTGAGAAGGTTTGTCGACCCTAGAAGCTATTTCAGATCTATCGGATGAAATGTACCATACTATGGATAACAAGAAGGCATCACTATGTGTCTTCATAGACCTGTCGAAGGCATTCGACACGGTTAGCCACCGACTTCTTTTCAAATCACTTGAAAACGTATAAAGGCATAAGAGGAACGACACTGAAGCTGTTTCAAAGTTACCTGCTAAACAGAAAACAATGCGTGAGAATTGGAAAACACAAAAACAACTTCAAGAATATAGAATATGGTGTCTCCCAGGGAACCATTCTGGGGCCATTTCTGTTCAATATTTACCCAATCGATCTATTCTCAATTTAAACAACAGAAAAAATATTCACATATGCCGATAATACAACCATTTCTCATGAGGACTCCGCCTGGACTTTCCTGAAAAGTAGAAATGGATCTTGAAAATATCAAGAACTGGTTTTCTCATAAACTTCTCCAATAAATTTCGCCAAAATATATTATCCAACAATTGCTTCTGCGCGGTACTCACTATCTTTCAAATCCCTCAATGAGTCTGATCTTTTCACTATCACGCCTATGAAACATATTGAATATCTTAAGATCATTATAGATAATAAACTCAAATGGAAATCACATATAAACTATGTAATAAAAAAGCTCCAATTTCCAACGTTTCAAGATATATGTTAGACAACAGAGGAAATTGACATCAACTTTCAAGATGGTTGACATGGGCAAAGCCGAACGCATTCTAGGTTTCGAAATCAAACGGGATCGGATCAAGAAGAAAATCTGGATCAATCAGAAACGGTATATTGATCGAATGTTGAAGAGGTTCAACATGCATGATTGTAATCCCTCTGATACGCCCATGGTGCCAGGGTTACAGCTGTCTAAGGAACAGTGCCCAACGTCATCTACAGAAAAAATAGAGATGGCAAAGATTTCGTATCAGGAGGCTGTGGGAATGGCTGTGGGAAGCCTTCTCTTCGCTTCTCAAGTATCCCGCCCTGACATAAATTTGGCAGTTAGTTATGTCAGCAGATTCAACGCTAATCCAGGAAAGATCCATTGGAGCGCAGTCAAGAGAATTTTTAGATACCTTGAGGGTACCGCTAATTTCCAGCTTGAATTCTCTGGTCAGAAGGACAAGGTGACCAACTTACCTGGCTACTCCAACTCAGACTGGGCCAGCGACGTTGATGAAAGGCGCTCAGTCACCGGATATGTGTTTACAAAAAACGGCTCTGCGGTGTCATGGTCTCCGGAGAAGCAGCCAACGGTTGCATTGAGTACCACAGAGGCTGAATATTTGGCTTTATCATCCGCCGTGCAAGAAGCGCTCTGGTTGCGAGGTTTGTCTTCAGAATTGTTTCCAGCATCAGTGAAGAGACCTACCGAACTGCGAGTTGACAACCAGGGAGCGCAGAACCTCGCTCTGAATGGAGCCTACCAGGCGCGCACAAAGCATATAGTATGCGCTACCATTTCCTTCGAGATCGAATCCGCGCAGGTGAAATCGATCTCATTCATGTCTCCACGAAGGATATGGTTGCGGATTCCTTTACGAAGCCCCTCAGCAGGGAGAAGCTGCTGCACTGTTTGGTTCTACAGGGACTTATCCCAAATAGGGAGCGTGATGTGAATATTTGGGACAAGCCCTATATACAGTACCGGACATCAGATGCCTAATAACTGGCTTTGTTTTATGTCAGAAATATTTACGTCTGTCAACGTGTATTAATAGTTTGCTTCATTTTGTCCAATTACATTGGTCTGGTTGTATATCGTGTATCGTGTATGATCTTATTCTGATCCCCATACCCAACAACAAACAGAACACTTTAAACCACATATTTATCTCTTATTCAAACACATACAGTGGGGTATGGAATAAATTCATTCTCAGAGTTATTATGTATCTGTTTAAAAAAAAACTGAAACGAATCGATTTCTATTGTCAAATTGACAATTTACAGTATGAAAATATTATCCCCCTCTTGCACTCCCTCTGAATTATGAGCACCCCTTCAAAAATATCAAATGAGAAAGAAATGTCTTGTTCGAAAGAGATTTTCATTCTCTGTTCAGCAATATTAAGTTTTTCAAATTTGGTGCAATCATAACTTGGAAAATTTATTTTGAAAATGTAAAATTTTGATACTCTACGTAGAATGAATGTCACATTATGTTTAGGAAATGTTTTTCAATTCATTTTACAAATAAATTAAATGTTGAAAATTACCACCATTAACTTAACCTGACATTAAGCAAGTCGATCTTGGAATTCTCGTACAACATTTTGTAGGACCTCAGGGGTTATGTTGTTAATTTCTTCCGTTAGCCTAACTTTCAAATCTGCAATATTGTCTGGTCTATTGAGATATACTATTGATTAGAAATAACCCCATAAGAAACGTCGGGAAAAGTCAAGAAGAAGTCATTCAAGACAACAAAAAATTATTCACTAAACCCACAAAAATAATGTAATGAAAATTTAGTAGACCACAGTTATTTTGATATTCATAAGTTGCTGACACACGTCAGTGTATCAAAAAATATTTGTGTATTTGGTTTATATATGGCTCATTTATCCGAAACTCAAAGAATAGACATTTTAATTATGATTGGATGCGGTAATAAAACAAGTACTCAAAAGGAAGTTCGTGAAATGGTTAACAATAAATACTCTGGTCAACACGTCTCACAGTGTACATTTGCAAAATAGAAACAAAATTTCGAGAAACTGGACATGTAAAAACTATTCGAAAACAAGGTCGGAATGTTAAATTACATGAGGAAAAAAGTTAGATGAACTGTTAGCGATTGAGGAAAATACGCATATGACAAGGAGAAAACTTGCCGCCGATATTGAGAGCTTTACATGAAGAAAAATACCATCCTTATAAAGTTCAGTTGGTTCAGGAGTTAAATGAGGATGATCCTGATAGAAGGCAACAATTCTGAGAACTGATGATGGACAGAATGGAAGCAGATTTGCAGTTAGTAAACAAAATAGTTTTTTCTGATAAAGCTTCTTCTCATTTGGATGGAACGGTTAATATACAAAAATATAGATATTGGAGCAGATAAAATCCTCATTGGATGTGTGAGGCTCACACACAATATCTTAAAAAAGTAAACGTTTGGGCTGGTATCATTAACAACAAAATTAACAGTTATTGGTGAGGTTTATCTAGACTTTTTGATGAACTTTCAACAGCCTACATTAAAGAGACATTTTTCTGATGTGAATGATCCAAATGCAATAGATAGATCAATTTGGTACCAACAAGACGGAGCTCCACCGTATTACAAACGTATTGTTAGAGATTATTTGAAGAAAGTTTTTCCCAGTAGGTGAATTGGAAGACGTGGAACGACTGAATGGCCGCCTAGATCCCCCGATTTGACTCCTCCTCGATTACTTCTTATGGGGTTATTTAGAATCAGAAGTATATTTCAATAGACCAGACAATATTGCAGATTTGAGAGTCAGGATAACGAAAGAAATTAACAACATAACCCCTGAGGTCCTACAAAATGTTGTACGAGAGTTCCAAGATCGTCTTGCTTATTGTCAAGGAGTCAATGGTGGTCATTTTGAACATTTGATTTAATTGTAAAATAAATTGCAAAATACTTCCTAAACATTATGTGACATTATTTCCTTCATTCTACGTAAAGTATCAAAATTTTACATTTTCAAAATACATTTTCTCAGTTATGATTGCACCAAATTAAAAAAAATTTATATTGCTGAACAGAGAATGAAAATCCCTTCCGAACAAGGTGCCACACGACCCCATCCTCATTTAAATTTTTTGAGGGGGTTCTCATAATTCTGACGGGGTGCAAGAAGGGGGTATTATTTTCACACTGTAAATTGTCAAATTGACAATAGAAATCGATCTGTTTCAGGTTTTCAAAGTCCATGAGTTATCCCATCTATTCCTGTTGAACCGAATTTTCCGCAACGTTTGCATTCTTCCAGTTCCTGTGAGAAAACTCCACGTGTACATCAATACCATAAAGTTGGTTACACCCTCGAAAAACATTCCACTCCGGTTATAAAATCCACCCGAAACCAGGATAACATCACATGGAGCGCCCGACAGAAAGGTTATTTCACCATCAAGCTCTCATTGAATGACTTTATGACATTGTGCTATTAGCAAATCAAATTAGAGAATGTCAAATAGGCGCTCCATTACCAGAATGTTGAACATCACTTTGCATCAAGGGGGTACGCAGTTGCTGTGAGTTTGGCGATGGATGTTTTTTGCATCCGCTTAGAAATTATAATTTCTCTTCGCCCTGGCATAATAACCCAGTCTCTGCTGACAAATTAGTGCCATGAGCTCGAAAAATCCCCGAGTTGATACATTTTTAAACACAATATATTCGGTTGCTGAATCTGATTAGAATCTACGGAGTTTCAGGCACTTATTCGAGAGTAATTTGCGAAACAAATTAAAATATTAATTTTTGTATGGTACCTTCTCCATAATATGTAATTTGGAGTTATCCAGTATATGATAAAAATGTTTATTGACTTATTGACATATATAGAAAATATTTCCAATCAATTAGATGAAATGCAATAAACTTGTGTCAGTCACAAACTAGGAGTTGTTATACCACTTGTGCGGCACTGTACATGCTACTACACAATGAAATATAAAAAAATTATGAAGGTTATTGTTAGCTCAGGGATAACATAATATACAAATGAACAAAACAAATATATACAAATGAATGAACAATATCGATTACAGTTAAAATTAGAAATTAAACCATCAATGAAAATTGAATTAAAAAAATCTAAATATATATATATATATATATACTGCATCTTTTTGGCAGCATGTGGAGATCAGTTTTTATTACTAGGTATTACTATAGAAAAAGGTAAAAAAGGTTGTTATAAATTTGGATTAAGTTTCTGATATTATTTCTATTTTTAATGCTGTTGGGGTCTTTTTTAATATGTATCATTTCAAGGAATGTTCTTAATCTTGGAATCATCTAGCAATGCGATCATTTTGGTCTTGTAATCTTTGGTGTTCATAACTATCGTTGCCTCTGTCAGCCGGTGAAATGGTGATATTTTCATCATCTCGGAGAGACTTCAGTCTGAGAAATTCTTCGTGAGAAATGTTTCTCTTCGGTGGTTTCGAATTTCGTAGTATATGTGCGATGTCCTGTGTGTCTTTATCACTCATTCTCTGTATGGTTGATTCTACGTTGCTGATGAAGTTCTCTATTGCTGTTATATGTTTTGCTAGATGATTATATATCTTGTGGTAGGAGTCCATTGTATCTCGAAGTGGAGTGGTATTATTTTACGAAGAAGAAAAACTCGAAGTCGTCTCCACAATTTAATATCAACAATCGATTAGTTAAAAGATGGTGGAAGGTTAAAAACCATCGATTAGGTATACATGTTTCGAGCCTCTATAGGTTCATCATCAGCGGAGAATGAAATTTTTACAATAAAGGAAGAACAAAGTGCTACTTACATGGAGATGAAAAAATTATGTTATAGGTTGAAGAGTAATATCATTTCAAGTCAGGAGATCATATTGGGACGAAATGAAAACTTGAAAAATTTGCCTTTAAGGGTTGTGTCCCCTTTTTTAAATTTAGGAGGGCTAAATACATTAGCCGATGCAAAATACCAAGATGACATGAGGACCGTGGAAACAATGGTAGCAATGACTGGTGATTGACAGCACACAAAGAGCCATCCATCTGGCAAACTGAATTGTCAAAACCAAACCATGGAGCGGCGACAGGAGAACTCCATGCATGGAACAATGATGAAATAGAAGCAAATCCAACCAAAGTAATTAATATTCCATGCAAAGAGCTCAGATGTCACCTATCCATATTTATAGCAAATATATATCTAAGAGTAGAACAATTATGTATCAAAATAAAGAACGGTGCGTATGTGACAGACTAGTTATTCCAACGAACACTATGAAGTGTAACCTGTACTGAAGAAAGGAATACCACAACACAGAGCTAACCTGTCCAAACGAACAAATCTACTATGACATAGAGCAATCGGTTTATTATTTGAAAAATAAACTCAATCGCTTGAATTTCTCCCAATATGTTTATGACAGGTCTCTTCATACTGATAGTAATCAAAAATTTTCCGATCATGTTTTTCATACCAGAGTTTCAAACCTTTCTTCTATCAATGAATTTTCTGAAAATGAAATGTTTTTTCTCAATTATGGACTCAAATATAACATTAATAAATACAACAATAAACAAAATTTTAAGCTTCTGGCAGTTGAATGGGAAAGGGTCATCTCCCTAATAAAGACTTTATTAGAAGTGATATTTCTAGATCTCTCAACAACAACTTCTCACTTCTCAATTCTGGCTCTAATTTTAATTCTGACATTCAAGTTGGAAAAAACATCTCCAAAAAAAAAGTCTGAGAATCAACTAGTGGTCACTAAGGCCGATAAAGGTAATTGTATTGTTATTTTAGATAGAGTTGATTATAATAACAAAGTTACACTATTTTTGAGTTCAGATAGTTTCTCCAAATTAACATTAGACCACAATAATAGATTTTTCAATAATATGAAGGTTACTTTGAATGTCTGTGTCGATACGATCAACTTTTACAATTCTTCCAAGTTTAAACTTACCCCTATGAACCCCGCCGCCCCACTGCTTTACCCAAAATACAGAAGGATGATATTCCTATCAGACCGGTAGTTTCTTACTGCAACTCTCCGGTATCTGAAGTAGCTTCGTGGTTAAATTCCCTCATTAAAGATATCACCCATTTTGATAATCCTCTTTCATTGTTAAATTCATTTGAACTCACTCAAAAAATCAAAGATGTGGTGGTGCCACCAAATTCCATTTTGTTGTCCTTCGACGTGGTTAATTCGTTTCCTAGTGTCCCTCCAGAAGATTGTATCAGGTTAGTAAGAGAGCTATTATTTAAGGCAGATGTTTTTTCTTTTCATGTCCAAATTTATGCAGTATGTTGAATACTGTTTTACAACAAAACTTCTTTCAGTTTAACAATGAATATTTTACACAAAATTCTGGCCTAGCTATGGGTAGTAACTTGTCTCCCCTTCTGGCAGAGACTTTTATGTCTGATTTAGAACATAACCTCAAACTCTTTCCTTTATTTAATAAAAGATGTTTTTGGTACAGATATGTGGATGATTGCATTGTTCTTTTCAATGGGAATCTCCAAGAAGTAAATATGTTATTAGCATTTTTAAATTCCTTACACCCTGCGATACAATTTACAATGGGAATAGCAGAAAACAATTCTCTTCCTTTCTTAGATTCATTGTTGAATATTAACGATTCTAAATTTGATTTTTCGATTTATAGGAAACCTACTCATACAGATACAGTAATTCCCTTTTCTTCTTGCCACCCCAATTCCCAAAAATTCGCAGCGTTTAATTCTCTTTGCCATAGACTATTTAATATCCCGTTGTCCCCTGAAAGTTTCAATATTGAATGGAACATTATTAAACAAATAGCGTACAACGATGGTTTTCCCTCGTATTCAATCAACAGAATTCGTGATAAACATTCAATCAAATCCCTCAATCGTAGTTTACTTCCGATTGACAAAGCCAATAAATATTGTTCTATTCCTTATTTAGGTAAAGTTTCTCTTGATATCTTGAATATTTTCAGAAGGTTCGGTAATGATATCAATTTCTCCTCTTACACTACGGATCCGATTTCCAAAATGTTAGTTAATACT